>VWZT01007959.1:886-88418 GCA_013397055.1 Pachycephala philippinensis | reverse complement strand
GCACGTTCTAAAAAAAAAAAAAAGGGACACCAACAAACAGCATCAACACTCCCAGCCAGCTCAACCCCCCTCACAGCCGGACTGTTTGTCTGACCTGGGAGGCAGCATTTTATCACTTAGAGATTGCAAGTTCGATTGCAAAGCCTAGGCTGATGGCTGGCTGGATAATTTGTCTCTCAGCTCCGAGAGAAATGATGGAAGTCAATTTGACAGCTGCGAGGCTCCCTAAGGATTCCAGACCCAAAGTGCACGGAGCAGTGACAGACACGCCGATGCGCTGAATATCAATGAAGCTCTGCCTGGGAATAATGCTGAGGCAATACAAATTGCACATGTTCAGCTGGAAGGTTATCACTATCATTAGAGTTATTAATTATTGTTATTATTATTTCTATTATTAAGACATAATAGAAGCCAAAAGCTCCTTGTGGTCTCGTAGAAAGCAGATGAGTTCCCAGTTCTGACCGACACGCTGCTGTCCAGGTCATGGCGCCACATTGATGGAATCACGGAATCACTGAGGTTGGAAAAGACCTCCAAGATCATTGAGTCCAGCCTTTGACTGACCCCCATCTTGCCACCAGCCCAGAGCACTGAGTGCCACATCCAGGCCTTCCTTGGACACCTCCAGGGATGAGGACTCCAAACCTCCCTGGGCAGCCCCTGCCAAGGCCTGAGCACCCTTTCCATAGAGAAATTCCTGCTGATGTCCAACCTGAACCTGCCCTGGCACAGCCTGAGGCTGTTTCCCTTTGTCCTGTCCCTGTTCCCTGGGAGCAGAGCCTGACCCCTACCTGCCTGCACCCTCCTGTCGGGGAGTTCTGGAATGCAAGGAAGTGGAGCTACAGAGGGTTAAGAAGATCCTGCACCACAAAGAGCCACAGAGCTTTCCACCACCTGGAGAAGCAATAGTCCTTGGTCTGGGGTCAGGGAAGAAATGGACTAATTTGGGCTCAGCTTTCCTGGGAGTGGAAACTCCATTGCCTTCTCTTCTCACGGTGCAGGGAGCTGCCCTGTGGATCTGGGAATGATCAGGCAGGATGCACGGCCAGGAAAGTCAGAACCAAAGGGTGAGGACAGAACTGCTCATGGTTCTGGTGTGTGTTTAAACCAACAACACAAACCTACTGAGCTGGGAACTGCAGGACTTGGCCATCACTACCTATCAGATTGCACTTTATAAGCTTAAAATAATAACACTCGAGCTCCTGTCGCTCGGTTTCTGGGATGGGTGGCAATAAAACTGAACATCCTTTGCTGTCACTTGCAAACACAGGTGTTCTCATGTGAAAGCCAACTTAGACTCTGCTTATTCTAACTTCTCAGGCTCCCTTGGCAAGCCTTGGGCAGTTGGCTTAAAGATCTTTAAATCTGAAGTCAAATGCAGCATTAAAATAAAAGAGGGAAAGAAAAAGAACCCCTGCCTCTAAGCAAAATGGCTTTTGTGCTCATATTCAAAACCATCCCTTTTTTTTTGCCACTGGAGGAAGAGGGGTCAATTAAAGCAATATACTATAACCTGCTTACATAGCAAATTTATTCCTGAAAAACAGATTTACAAGGGAAACTCAGCTCAGTGGCAACACCATCAATTCAGTCTGAAGCAGCACGATTGTTTGGCTAAAACTATGGCAACTGCACAGACACTAACATGCAATCCTGCTTTATTAAATCAAACCTCCAGTGAATCTGTTATCACCATAGTAACACTTAGTTATTACATGGAAACATGTGGAACTACAGTTGGATATTAGCATCTGGTTAGCATCTGCACAGTCTCTTATTCACATTACTAAAGTTATAATCCAGGCAGTGAAAAACTTAAGTAAAACTATAGCTTTAAAGCCAAGTCCTGGTCTCAGGTGCATTCTATTTAATGTCCAGGTCCATGGTACATACCCTATATCTGGGTTTATAATTAGGGGCTTGGGGTGGTATTTAGAGGTTAGTTTATGTATCTCGTAGGATGTAAATGCACACAGCGCTGGTTGTAATAACATCCATGCAAAAAATTGCAAAACCATATGATAATTGCAAGTGACCTTCCCCCGAGCGCTCTCCCAAGCAGGTTTGCAGGGCCTGCTTCGAGCATTCCCGAGCTCTGAGCACTTCCAAGCAGAGCTTGTTTGAGTCTTATTTATTTTAAGCCACCTGCCACAACATTTTTCCTGTCTTTTTCCTCCCACATAAAGTGTGGCACTTTGTATTCAGGCCAGTGCCATTTTGTGAATAAAGCTCAGAATTCTGCAGGCTGGGAGAAGGGGTAGGTTTAAGGCCCAAAGATCTACACACGGTTGGGATGAGAAGCGGCTGAGTTGTATCACTAGAAATTCCTGGGCTAAAAAAAATAGGAATTAAAAAGGAAAACTAGTGGTTTTCTTCTGGGCTAATAATAGATTGTGATATACTTTTCCCCCCCTCTGCCACTGAAGCCCACATACTTCGACTTTCAGTAATCAAGTTTCTAGATTTTTAGAGAGAAGGTGGAAACTAGTAAATATTCTCTGTTATTTAAACGTAATTTCTCTTTTTTTTTTTTTTTCAGGATGTAGCACATAGAAAATATAAGATGGAACAAAGTGTTGCACACTTCAAAATATGCCTCTCCTTGCCTGAGCAAAGTTTGTCATGCCAAAGGAAGGAACAGTTTCAAGCACACTTAAATTTTAAGGAAGTCAGTAAATTGAGACATGCATATTCATGATGAGCCTGTAACTGCTACCATGGAAAGTTTGACGGAGGTTTTGGGTGGCAAAAAGACAGAAGAACACTTGAATCCATGAAATACAGAGCTTCCTAATCTTTCCAGGTGTCCATTTATGGGCACAGCCTGCAAAATACCTGCACAGCCTAGGGTGCTGTGGCAGCCCCAGAGAGCTCAGAAGCCTTGGAGGTTCACAGATGACCAACCCAGAGAGCCTCTTCAAGGGCATTTCCTCCTCTTTCCTCCACAGCCCATGTGGAGCAGCTCCCTCAGTCATTAATTAGTGCCAATGGAGTAGAGGCTCTCCCCAGCTGGGTGAGGAGAAACCAGCCAGGCTTGGTGGAAACCATATGGGGGAAGTCTAAATCGCAGCACTACCAGAGCAGGTGACCAATGCTGGCACTATTTGGGGATGAGATTAACGTTAGTGGTGTTTTACATACACTTACTTTCTTCAGTCTACAATAAAAAGCACTATTTTGGCTCAAAGTACTGCCACAAACTGGAATTCAGAGCAACAGGCCCTCCAAGAGCCAGGTACAGGCACAGAGCTGCACCCACTGCACCCTGCAACTGCATTTTGGTTAAATAAAAGTGCCAGTACACAATTAAACAACGTACACCATCACTAAGGGCAGACAACAGAAATAACAACGACCGAGACAGGGATTAAATTAAAATCTGCAGCTTTTTTTATACTTTTAGTCACATATCAGGTTCATAGATGCTTTTTGTCTTTTAATATAAGTTCTATAACTCCCTCCGGACTGCCACATAAAGCAACAGGCTACAGACAGTTACAGACATGATCCTTCTCTGGATGAGACGCAGCTTTAACGACCCCAAAGTTGCACCAGGAAGAAGCAACTCAGAACAGTTGCACCAGTCAGAATAGGTCAGAGCCTGGGTGTTACTCAGGAGTCCTTGTGGAACTCAAGCCCCACTGACCCAAAGCACACAAACTCTGCAGGGAGAACACAGGTAACCCCCAGGGCTGCTCCTGCTCCATGGCAAAGCTCAGGTGCTCTGTGTTCCCTGGGTTCCCTCAGCACAGCTCACACACAGTGGCCATTTTAAAGTTACTTCTTGCTTGCCCTTTTTTTTTTCTTTATCCTTTTTAAAGAGCAAAAGAAGCCCAACAAGGACCCACACTGAGCAACCCCAAGTCTAAAAATAAAAACATACTTGGTACATACCCCTGCTAAAGCCAAAAGCAGCACCACAGCAGGACTGATCCTCCTCTGGCTCTGATCTTTGGTGCTCCCTTCCCCACTATTCAGTTCACCTTCCAGGAGAACCTGCTGCTTCCAAATGGCAATTTCGTAAGCACCTGTGAGAGAACTTAATTGGAACTAATTATCTGTTGGTTGTCTGGGACCTGAGGAGTCACAGCAATTACTTCAGTCAAGAAACAACCTGGGGGAGGGCGTTGCTTCTCTTCAGAAAAATGAACTAAGCTACTCCCTGAAGGAAAGTTCTTAAAGAGATGGAACCTGTCAAATGCAAGTTAAATACAAGTCAGTGAAACCACACCAACCAATGATTTATTATTGCCATTAACAAACACATCTCTAACAGGAATCTGTATATGCTCATCAAAAATAGGTTTATTCCTGCCAGTTTTGATGTGATTACAGAATTGTTTGTTATCAAGACAGACACTACCATGAAGATACATAAGCAAAGGGAAAAAGATGATGAGCAACCTGACATATTTGGGCAATGGTCTAATTGGGACTTATTTATCTCCATAGAGGAAAAGGGAAAGGCAGAAGTGAGCAGTTAAAGAAGGAAGGAAGCTTAGCAGAAAAGGCTGTGACTGGAAGAAACAGTTGTGAGCCTCAAGCAGAAAGGATTCAATGAAAACTACAGAAAATTCTCTGGTGATTTATAACTGTACAGTTCTCATTCTATGAAATAATGATAACTGAAATTAAGTCCTCTTTCAACACTACAGGACATTTCCTTTGTGATGAAGATGAATCCCGTAAGAGCCCCAGTGAAATATTACAGTGTTGGCCAAGAGAGAGCAACAGCAACTCTGCAATATCTGTTTGCCTGTGTAGCACAGGTGCATTTTAACCAAGTCTCCCAGGAGATTTGCCTAAGGCCAGACTGTTGCTGTAGAAAAAGACTAGAAAAGAAATATGTTTAAGTCAAAGCAAAGGTAAATTTGGCTGGACTGCTGCCTAATGGGAGGAAGAAGGAATAACACAACTCTTTAAAAGCAGCTCTCCAGTGGTTAGATTTCCCTGCAGCACATGTGCTTGGGAAGATCCAAGCCAGGTATTTACTTTCAATTTTGTTGAAATGCAAAAACAAAAAGAAGATGGCCCTTCTGGAAGCATAAATAACAAATTCAGGACAAAGAAAGAAAGTTTACAGAGTACCCATTTTTAGGAGCAGGCAAGGTGGAGGCTGTAAATGATATCAAGAAGCATTAATGCAGTATTTATATATTCTTAAACCAGTTTAGTTCTGACTTCAGTGACTGTGGCATCAAGCAGAAGGTGACCAAAGACAATGATGGTATTCAGTGATGGGAAAAAAAAATGCCAATGAAAGGATTAAACTGTGGTTACGTTTTTAGGGCAGGACTTGTTTTGGTGGAGAGTGCCTGTGTTGGTTATAGCTGGATGACAACAGGCAAGATTCTCTTCAGGTCCAAAATATTATCAAATTTTCACAGAAATCAGCAGCATCTGCTTGACAGCACCTCTGGGCAGTTCATGAGCTCTTACTCCCAGCATGTGATGTGAAGAAAGCAGAGGGTCTCACCTTTCCCTTTCCCTTCCTGGGAGAAGTCATTCTCCACCAGCCAACACTTCAGAAAACTTGGATTTTGCAGGTAGCTGGGAGAATCTTGCTGGATAAGACCCTACATGCTTGAAATCAAAAAGCACGTCTGTGTTTCATGGTCGGCTGCATCCGTAAAATTTTTTATCATGTCTCTGTCTGTTGGGTAATCTCCATTAAACTCGATAAAAACTTTTGATAAAATCCACACTGAGAGCGAAGAACAATGAGGAGGAGGAGAGGAGGCCAATTTTAACAGCTTCTATATGACTTTCCATAAAATCCATGGTTTTCCTTTCTGCATAATTTACACAAAGACCTTGAAGATGATAAATCAGGGGAGAGGGAATAAAAGTTTATTTGCATAAAATGGAAACAGAAAAAATAGAACTACACAGAATACATTATATTCTGCTCCAAGGAAAGTCACAGACCTGTTTCTATAAGCTTGGGAAGGAAGCCAAAAAGACTGGAAATATACAGAAAGCTTTAAACAATTGATCTTACTGGGAGGTTACACTGGTACCTTTTATTCTCCTGGCATCCAGATGTTTCAGAAAATACCCAAAAGTGAAACACTTGTAGGTTTCTAGGGAATAAATTGGAGAATCATTCCCTTCTCCCCCTCCTGGGCTCTCCCTGGTCTCCAGTGTGGGTTCCCTTGGCACCGCAGCCACCCTGCCCCAGGGGCTGTCTCTGCCCTTCCCGAAGGTGTGTGGAGCTGGGAGCTGAAAGGAGCATCCCGAGGGAGAACTGGGAGTTCTGGAGGGCACAGGCTGTGCCAGGGGCTGCTGGGCACTGCTGGGGGTTCTGAGAAGGGGAAAGAGAACATTTGCAGATCTGCCCCGTTAATTCTGTGATATTCCCTTTAATACCTTGATGCACCTTTTAATTCAGAGCTGCTGGAAGTGGCTGGACTTGAGTGAGGGCTGAGCTCGTCCTTTACAGAGTTAAACCCGGCCTTCAATCCCATGCACAACATCCTCGCTGCTGCTTTGCCCTGGGAAATGCCTCTGCAGTGCCCCCGGTGCTGCAGCCCCCACTCTGGAGGGTTTCACACAACACCCCCAGATTTTATCTACAACTGCTGGGAGGTCAGGGGGACTCCCCCCTGTTAACCACAGCCTGATGTGCCTTCCCGAGACAGATTTCAAGGAAGCAAAATCCTCTGACAACCCCCACCCCCTGCCAACATGAAAACTGGAGCATGCCTCTTTAAAACTAGCCTATTTAGGCCACAGATGCTAAATGAATTCAGCAGACAGACGGAGTAATGGAATGTCAGTGTTCCAGTCTGCTGCCTTGAAGCAATAGGGGTTTTTTATTATTAATTTCTCCTCTCATTTTCCAATGCTGCCTCTGGGCTCCATGCTTTAGATGCAGTATTCTTGTCAGTCTCGCTAACCCAATTTGGATATAATTAAATTTTAAAATATTAAAGGGATTATAAATACTTCCCACCCCACTTCCCCCGCCCCATTCCCTTTTATGCTGTCCCTCTAAAACTGCTGAATTTTGCTTCAGGACTTAAAATGTGGTACTGCAGAATCTGATTTGTTACTGCAGTTTCCTTTGCAAAGGCTGGAGAATATCTGAAGGGAAAAAGCCCAGAGGTAATTCCAGTAAAAGGTGCCCGGGAGCTTTCTGAGATAAAGAGCTTTCTGCCACCCTGACATCTTGGAACTTGATCTCGCTCCCACTTAAGTTAATGTTAAGGCTCTCAAATTCTTAGAATAGAAGAATTTTTGAGTCACTCTGAGTCCTCATAATGACACAAAGGAGGATGGAGTTTATCACAGAATCACCGAGGTTGGGATCTCCTGGTCCAACACCCAGCTCAGGCAGGGTCAGGACTTTGCCGTGTCCAGTTGGGTTTTGGACCTATTCAAGGATGGAGACTCCACAATCTGCCTGAGAAACCTATTCCAGTGTTCGACCACCCTGCAGTAAAAAGCTGAATTTAACAAGGTGTGGAGAACTTTGGCGTTCAGTGATGATGCCAGCATTTTCAAGCTGGCTTAGCACCTACACCGTGGAGCAGAATCCAAGGCTCTGCTTTCTTTTTAACATCTGTGAGAAGCATCCAGATTTTCCAAAGGTCAAAACCAAGGATCTTTCATTGAGAAACACACGTGATGTTCCCTCATTATACCCTTGTTTCCCTGTTTCCCTCCTGCTAATGGGTGAAGGCTGGAGCTTCTGGTTGCTGAATATCTGGACACTTACAGAGGATTATTGATTTTTATGAGTAGGAAGAACAGTGTCTCTTTTGAAGCCCATCTCAGATATTAACATCAGGTATTTTCTTCTTTTTATATGCCCCAGAAATAGATTATAAAGGTTTGTATTTATTAGTCCTGAAATGGCAGCTGAATTATTCTGGAAGATGCCTCCAGGCCTGACTGTTTGGATCTTTAAAAGGCAATTCTCCAGGTTTAGGAAGACAAAGTCCCACCAGGAGTCTCAGAGTAGATGAAGGTTTCCTAACTCTCAGCCCTGCCCTTTTGTGGGTCCAACATGCTGCTGTTATTTTAAAGCTCCATCTGGAACAGAGCCTACAAAAGAAAAGATGAGGCCATTACCAACTCATCTCTGCCATCTTTGTCCCACATTTCCATCTTGAAAGGATTCTGCTTAGCTTCAGATCTTTCGGGGTCACCAGTGCTTTGTTTCAACAACTGTACTCCAGACCTCAGGGAGACTCAACCAGTCATTTTTGTTTATGGCTTCTATTTCCTGTATATTCTTCCCACTGATTGTGTTTCCCAGTTCACTCCACGTCTCAGATGGAAAATCAAAAGTTGGGGGAAACAAAGGGAATCCAGTGTGTCACACATATCAGAGCTTAACCAGAGCACGAGAATGGCTGTTGAGGAACTTCAACTTGCTTTTGCCTGGGAAGGAGTCAGCAGAATCCAATCAAACCCAGGTTTGCTTTATGATTTAGATGCAAAATCCTGATGCCATTGAGAAAAAAAACCCCAAACAGCAAACAAACAAGGTCCCTGGACAACTTCAAAGACTCTCGGGACACATTAAAAAGGGCAGATTTGTGGGTTTTCATATCCAGAAAATGGAGTTGTAGAATGTGGAAATAGTTCTATGTTGAACATGGACAGGGCATGGTGACCTGGGTGCTTCAGTCAAGATATCAGTCAAAATGTCCCTGGGAAATGATACATGGAAAGATGTGTACAGGATAATTTTATCTGACCCTGAGTTACAGTGAATTACAGCTTGTATTTTATACTGGAGCAAGATCTATTTGACTTTGTTCCTCTGTTTTACAGTACTGAGGGAAGTAGTTTGTTTTGGGCACCAAAACTCAGAAGAAGATAGTTGTGATCCTTATTCAAGCAAAATCAGAAAGTACTATTGGACAAGTAACATTATCCTGCACTGCTGGAAAAGCCAGACAGTGGTTTTCACCCTGTAATAGTTGGAAATGTCAATCCAGCATTTCTGAAGATGGTGCCTCTCTAAACCCATTTCTCAAATCCCTGGTGCTTTGTGAAGGGACACAGAGATACTTTCTTTAGATTTCTTGAATTTCTCAGCTCCCATACAACCAGTGACTGTATGAACCACTCACTGTACTGAATATTTAGGTCAGACAAAAACATACAAAGTAGCAACACAGTCTGGAAAACTGGGGCCATTCTACCAATTTCCCTGTGGCAGGAAGACTACTGCTCATTCTCGTGGGATTATACAGTTGTAAAAGCATGAGTGAGTCTGCCTCGAACACAGGAACTCCCAGCTCCCAGTCCCTGGTTGGGCGGGTGACAGGGACCCGGTTTTTCTGCATCAGGCAGAGAAGGGATCCATAACACACTGAGCTATACTTGGGCTGAAGAAAAAAGCTCTTAAAAGATAGCAAGTGATGCCATACGTTTTCATTATGGAGCATGCTATGCAAAGATCTGGGTAGTCAGCTCCCACCAACCATCTGGAGAGAGAAGTCACTCAAATCGAAGTGCTGAACCTGCTGTGGTAGACAATCGGTGCCAGTGAACCACTCACTACTCTCCCCCTGTCTGTTTTCCTGCCTTTTGCTGCAATAGAGCCTTAAAATAAAATAATCTGGCTACCACTTTCCAAACACCCGCTTCCAAACACCCCAGCTCCCATCTGCAGAGTGCACTTCATTCATTGGGCAAAGTGGGCCACTTCCACAGAAAAAGCTCTGCTGAAGGTCTGACCGAAAGGGAAACGCACAGAAGGGAAATAACACATGAAAAAATTGCCTTTTCTTTACTGAGCTCCCCACAGCCCCGTGTTAAACCCTAATTTCTGTTTTATGTCTCCCTGATTCCTCCCCGGTGTTTAATGTCTCTTTTGACTCCTGTTAAAGGCTTCCTGGGGCTGAGATCTTGGGAACCCAGCAAGCTCACTGGGTTTGCCTTATGAAAAGTGACTTTAAGTGCCAGGGAGGGTTTAGCAGCTTTGGAATAAAAGGAACTTTCAGCCACATTGCCACGAATTGCTTTGTTGCCTGTAGTCAGCAAGAATCAGTTTGAAGATTTCTGGAGCCTGAGGGTATCAATTGCTTTGTTTTTTGCCTCTATCCAGTCTATCCTCCAGTGACTTGTGTTACGCTGCAGGCTGCTCCGGGACGCTCAGCAGATGCTAAATGGGGCACAAGAGACATATCAAGCCCCTTGGCATGTATATATTTTTAAATCAAATAGGCAGACATGGGCAAAAGAATCTGTGATGGTGAATCAAATGTTCCTGGCTTGCTCTGCTGTACACACTCATCCCTCCTCCCTGTAGGACCAGACAGCAACTGAGTGACTAAAGTCTAAATAGCTTGGGATCAAGTGCTCTAAGCCTTACTCATGCAAGCAGCAGTTCCAGTGGGCTCCCTGGGACAGCTGGTGTTATAGCAGGTCATTTCATGGTTGAAGACATATGAAGAATATTTGTGGGTGGGAATAATCTAATGAGAACAGAATACAGATTATCTCAATTAGAGAAACAATTGGGTGCACATCAGCTGTGAAGAAAAGACAAGGAGGATATGGAGTGTTCTTTCCACAGTGGCAGCTCCTAAACAGAAGAAGGAATACTGAGCATTTTAATAATGCTGGGATGCCCCTGCAGACAAATCATCTGCCTAGAACTCCTCTGAAGTCCAAACAGCTTTAGGAAAAAGCTACACCGAAAGACCAGTTCTTAGCAAATAAATTCCTGCTTGGAACAACTTCATGACAGTTGTTCCTTGTTCAGTTCCATCACATCCCCATCGCAGGGCAGCGAGTGGCCCGTGGTAAATCACTGCCTGACAGCAGCCAGGAGCCAGCCCCTGCAGTGTCTGCCTGGCTCCACGGCTCAGGAACATGTGCAGCTCCTATTAATAAAGCAGTGTGTACTGGTGGAACAATGCCAAATTGCTCCCATCTCCGTGCTTCCTAATTTCTCCCGTAGCCCTCGCCCTCCAAACAGGAACAAAGATCTCCCCTGTCTGGCGCTGTTGGCTGTGGAAAAGGGCTGTTAATTACTCAGCATGTCCCTCTGATGAAGGCAGCATGTTGGGAAGCCTCTTGCATGACCACTAACCCAGCCCTTCCTCTTCCTCCCTCTCCCTCTTCCCCCAGGCGCACATAGGATATTCCTGCAGGCAGTGTCTCCGGTGCTGGGAACAGCCTTGGCTCTGGCGTGCACCAAGAACGAGCCAAGGTGACAGCCACAGGTGCTGCTTTCCTGCAGACAGGTCTGGGGCAGCACTTTCCCTCGGCCCCGGGAGCACGGGGCCAGATGGATGCTCAGGAAAAGGAGCTGCAGTTCTGCACTGGGATCTGTGCTGCTGTCACGTACCCAGTTCTGAGTGCTGGACCTTGACTCTTTAAACCATGGAAAGTTTAAGTGGAAAGAGACGCTCTGAAAAGTTTACAGGAAATGGGAGCATGGGGATGTTTAGTGATTAGGGAGGAATGAGCTGGGAAAGTCCAGAAACTGCAAGTCATGGACAATTAAAACCCGATTTAGGCTTCCCTCACTGTTTGCTCAGGCAAATGTCCCAGGGAAGTCAAGGCAATTCTGCCTTAGTAAAGACAAAAAAAATGTACTTTTGACAAATGGTGACACTACCCTTTTGCGGGGACTTTTCCTAGACGAGTAAAACCAGCACAATAATGAAATCAGGGCTTGCAGTTAATCTCGTTCTAGTGCCAGCCTTGGTGGCTCTGTGCCTCCCACTCGCAGCAGTCGGACATGAGGATTCAATCCCAGTAACCTTCAGAGCCTTGGGGGCCATCCCTGGCAGTTCTGTGAGCAAAAAATGCACGGTGCAGCCGGTGTTCCAGTCTCATTTCCCCTCCTTTGCTGACAGAAGCATCAAGTGCACTTGTGCTCTGAGGTCTGTGCTATATAAATATCCCCAGGAAATAAATAAATGCCAGTGCACTCGTGCATTTCCCTCAGATATTCTTCTCCCCAGCTGCTGTGCTGACAGTACTTACTAGGAATCAGGCATTTCATTCTGGCTCGCTCTTCTGCTGGAGAGAGATGGGAACAAGATGCTCCTGAGGCAGGGAAGGGGAGGGTACAATTCAGTTACCAGAATATTGGTTTGTTTATTTATAGATGCACACACACACAGACCTGTGCAGGAAACTAATTTCTCACCCTGCAACTGAAGGGGAGAGTTTAGGACTGAAATCTTATGCAGGGGAAGAACTGGAGGAGAGTAAAGGGGAGAGTTTAGAACCGGGGTTTTAATTAGCATCCAAATGGGTGCTGAGGCTGGATACCTGTTGTGAGGGGTAAAATAGAAGGGCTTTGCCTCAGTGATTGAGTTTTCCAGCAGTTCTGGCCACAGGCCATCTGGCAGGGACTGGCTTGGGTCCCCCAGGACATTGCAGATGACAGAGTGTCCCCAGGACAGGTGCCAGCAGAAACGGGAGCCGAGGCATTGGGGAACTGAAGGCCTGTAAGTGCTGAGCTCAGAGGCTGCTCTGCTCCCCAAAGCCAGGCTTAGAGCCACCTCTACTTCCCAGCCACCCCGAGCCAACAGAATGCACAAGAGAAAAGGGGCAAACCAAAAGGAGGATTTGAGAGGGAAGCTGAGAAGCCGTGTGGTCCTGGCTGGACACCCAGGGAAGCCTGGTTCCATCTCCTTGGGGGCAGAGGTCGGAACATCTGTGTCTTCCCTACCCTCTGTCTCATCCTGTACATTTATTTCAGCTGCAAATCTGCTTGTTTTAGCACCTAGCAGCACAGCAGCCTTGACGTTTTTTGGATCCTTAGTTTATATTCTAAAATTGCTAACAATGAAATGAAACCTATAGAATAGAATTGACTCGATTATTCCATTCTATCAATCTGTGCATTCATGTCTGTCATGTGTGATCCCCTGCCCCACTGATTGTCATACCCAGAACTGTCCAGAACCAAAACCACAACATCTGCTTGGCTGTGTTAACATGCAGAGCGGCCAAGTTCTTGGAGCCTGACCCAGAGCTCTACAAATGCCATTAAAATCATAATTAGTTGAATAGGTATTTTTGAGCATCACCAGAAGACATGAAATCAGGCTTCTGTTCCATACTTTATCTCTTAGATAAATTGTGTCACCTCTGGATGCCCTGGTGACCTACCTAGAGAATAAGAATGCTCACCTACCCTCGTGGAGATTATGAATTAAATATTGAAATGCAGCGGGATCTTCTGAGTCCTTTGGAGCAGAGACACAGAGAACAGAAACATCAGGATCACGAATCCAAGAGGAACTGTGTCCTGTGCCAGAGCAGCCACTGCTGCTCAGTGCAGCACGAAGCCTTTTCCCCTGGAAGCTGAGCAGAGCCTGTGGAGAGCTGAGTGTGCTGCGGGCTGGGAGCCCTGGCTCTGCCTGGTTTTGTGTCCACAGGTGGGGCTGAGCCAAGGCAAAGCCCAGCCAGTGTGCCCGTGCTGGCAGTGCCCCTGTGCCCGTGCTGGCACTGCCCCTCTGTGTCAGTCACCAGTGCCCTTGCAGTGCACAGTCTGCTGGAACCCCTCTGTTCCTGCTCTGACCCTCCAGACCCTGGCTGGGCACACGCGTGGGCACATCTCACCAAGGTCTCCCATCAGTCTGGGGATTAAATGTTTGGGGATTCCAAGGTTCTCCCCTGTAGAGAATGCAGGGTGTGGGCTCGGGGAGGAGAGCTGGGCTTTGGGTTCTCCAAAGGGAGACAGATCCTCCTGCACTGAGCTCTCCATTAATTATTGCCAGGTCAGCTGCTTCAATCCCTAATAACAGCAGACACACTGTTCATTTCTATGGCAATCTGGATCCTGCTGTTCACATCCAGCTCACTTGCCAGTGCTGATCCCTGCCCGTGGCCTCGGAGTAGGCCAAAATGCCATTTTAGCTGGGATGTATTCAGTGAATCCGAGTGGATGGAGCCTGTCCTGTAAAACACCCCCCATTCTCAGTCATTCTCATTCCCAGCTGGGGTCTGCAGCACCTCTATCCCCTGCACACCACCCTGCCTTGTGGCAGAACTTACCCTGAGAGTTATTCATGGCAAATCACTGCTCCATTTGTTATTTTTTCTCAGTTTTGTCCACGAGACACATCCAGAATGGTAATGAAGGGGTGCACAGACATCAGATTATGGACACAGGAGATTCTTGTACTTGCTCAGGACTCGATGGAACCAGCCCACACCTCCTGCATGAACCTCGTGCTGTCCCTTCCTCTCATAATCACTCACAAAGCATTCAGATAGAGCACCAGGACCTCTTTGGATTTCTTTTCATACATTGTCTTAAATGAATGAAAAATGTGGTATAAAATGTTTGGGAAGATCCTCTGTGATGTGATACAAATCCATATGATTTCCTTGACCTGATATTAGGATTTTCACCAGACAATCCCACTCCAGCCCCAGAACAGCAGCAGGAGATTCTCTTCCCTTTTCTCCATGATCCTTTCCCCCCGAACCCAGCCCCGTCCTTCTCACTCAAGAACTGACCCCAGCTCAAGGACTGAGTGCTATAATGAGCAAAGCCCTGGGCTGCTGACCTCTCCCTGAGCCCGAGCCTGGCTTTGCGCAGGGATCTGTGTGTTTTGTCTGGTGCTAATGAGCCGGCCTGTGTTATCTCTAATGTCATTTTAAAATTAAATTAACCCCAGACTGTGGGGGTGTGTTTGCATGGCGAGGGTGATACGCTGGGAAGGAGGATGCCTTGGGCGCACACACGGAACCTGCAAAGCTTCTCCGGCGGCTTTGGCTGCTGTGCTGGCTGGCACCACCCCAGGGGAGAGTGTGCCCATGCATCACAAATTTGCTTTTTGGTTCCCCTTCCACCCACCCCTGAGCTGAGCTCTCTGCCAACTCAGCTTCTGTATAAATCAAAGGGAAATATTCTCCCCCTCCTGTTTTTTTCTTTTCCTGAACAGATTGGATGTCATTATGTGCAGCTGAGCTCGCTGAGGCTGGCGGGGGAGGAGGGACGGGAGGAGGGATGGAGAGAAGAGACGGTTTTAGACAAAATGCTCACAGTCCATCAGAGGGGGAAAACAGCCTCCAGCTACAAGTAACCAGCACTTCACACACACACTGATTTACTGGGGAAACCCAGAGAGCTTTAATATTTAAAAATAAAATAGGGAGTGAGGAGAAAAAAAAAGGACTAGAAGAGAAGGATGTTATCCCTGCCGATGGAGCGATGAGCCAGACATCGCAGGGCTGGGATGGAGGAGCTGAATGGCACAACACCTTCTCCAGTGGGCATTTATAGCCCCTGGAATCCTGCAGACATCAGTCCACAGCCAGACTGCAGGGAATAGTCTCCACCACCCTGGAGAGAGGTTTCTAGCTCATCCTTTAGGGAGTGAAAAGCTCCCTCTTCCTCCTCCCAGCTGAGTTGTTCACTGTGCAGTGCAGTTTCCCATTGTTACTGGGGGATCACTGGGTGAGAAAGAGGGAAAAGAAAGGGAAAGGGAGAGGGGACAGGGGAGGAAAAGAGAAGGAGAGAGAAGGGGGAAAAGGGGGGAAGGGGCAGGAAAGGGACAAGGGGAAAAATGAAGAGTAAGAGGGGGAGAGAAAGAGCAGGGAAAGGGAGGGAAGGGAGGGGAAAAAGAGGAAGAGAGAGAGAGAGACAGACAGAAAGGAAAGGAGGAGTGTGAGCCAAATGCATGGCATTCAAAAGAAGCAGCTTTCAAAAGCTTTGGCTGGGATGCAGATTTGCAGAATCTCTGGACCCATAATTCCCTGGCACACAAAGCTTGCTGGAGGCATCAATGTGCCCAAAAGGGGCTTGCAGAATAAACAGCAGATAAAAAAAACTAACACCCACAACAAGCCTATGAATTAAAAATGAAGGCAAGGGGAACAGCTGTACTTCCAAGCTGCAGGTGACCTCATTGTGGGAGCTGCGCCTCAGCGAGGCACGTCCATGTCCAGTGGTTCTGAAATAATAGGTATGGACAATAATAGCTGGGAGGGAGAATGCATTCCCTGTCTGTATTAAAGAGTAGGTAATTGCCCATCTCTCCTGCCAGCTATATTTTAATCCAGAACTGAATTACTCTGAGCATTCTTATAAACTTTTATGTTACGGCATCTCCTAAAGCCCCTGTTGACACTACCAGGCCCACGCTTCTCCTTCTCCCTGATGTCTGCAATAAAAATTACACATGAACTGGAGGATCTAAACCAAAACATTTAAACTTTTCACTCAAAGGGCTCTGAAACATTTTACAAATTGTTGAGCCCACCCTGGGAGGCAGAAGGGGAAATGATATGGGACCTGCCACTTCTCCGAAGGTGCAGGTAACTGACATCTGCAGTAAATTCTAGTATTTCAAAACTTAGGGAATGATTCCCCAGCAAACTAACACGGATCAGGGATAGCAGCCTGCACCCTTGTGATGTGGCTGCACTGCCTGGAACTGCTGTGGAGATGCAGCAGTGGATGGTGGAAGGGAAGCAGACCCGTGGCAGTAAATTTCCAACTGTGCATCCCAGCTGGATATTGGAGTGCCTCAAAATGCACCAGTGTTCAATAATCACCATCTTCCCAAACACACCCCATGCCATGACCAACTCTGCAATGGAATAAAGCAGGTTTTTAGGAAGCTGGTTCCTTCAGTAACGATGCAGAGCAATGGAGGATCAAAGTCTTGCTCGATTTTTAGAGAAGAAAACGACAAAGAATAAAAACCCCACATGGGAATATGAAACAAAAGCAGTCATTAAACATCGCTTCTGAATTGGCAATTGGCAGTTTTTTGTTAGAGAGAGATAATTCCAGAGCTATTTGAAATAAATCAATTCCAACTGCAGTTGGTGTTTGTTGTGCAGAGAATGGGAATGGTCTGGCTATAAAAGGGGCCTGGGTTCCTTCCCAAAATGACCGTACAAGTCCAGGGGAAGGCTCTGCAGCTCTGCCACAGGGGCCTTAAAAATAGTCAGAGATCACGTACACCAAGTCACAGTAATTTGCTACTACCAAAATAGTTTACAGTATTTAAAAAAAGCTTAATCTAGAGATCGTTTTCTTGGCAGCAAAAATCTTCCTTGTGCCAAGAGAAAAATAATTTGCATCCTTGGTGTCAATGGTAATACTACCACGTTGCCTCAACGCCCCGGGAGAGGCAGCCAGCCCAGCACCGCTTTCAGGGAGAAAATCTCTGAAAATAACATGGAGAAGAAAAGAAATTCACATTGCAACTGCACCAGAAATGAATGTGACATCAGCAGGTGGTGAATCATTCCCTAGCTGAAGCATTTATCTAATGAAACACAACTCTGAGTTCAGGATTGGGTTCTCTCCCCCTTCATTTTGATCTGTTGTGGACAGGCCCCAAAGAGTTAAGTTTTCAGGATTATGGTTGCCTTGGTATTATGCTCTCAGCTGTGATCAGCAATATGTAACAAAAAAACAGTACTTAAGTGGATTCTTTTAAAGTATTCCCCACTGCAAATGTGTAATTAATTAGCCTTCCCCTTCCCCCTTGCTCACACATCCAGCCCCGTGGGGACCCTCCCCTTTCCTTCCTATCAAATTCAGACAGTGACTGGGAGCTGAATTATTCATTCAGCTGTAGGTGTAGCACAGCCATTTAAGTGATTTAAAGTTCAAGCAGTCTTGCTGCTGTTCAGCAACAACAGGAAAAAAAAAAGTTTAAAGAGAAAAGTAGAGCCCAGGTTCTTTTTTCTTAACCCACTTGTTTGGTTACACAAACAGGGCACGGTTTTGTGAATCAACCTATTGAATGAAAAAGAGATTTGTGAGAACGTCACGTCAACCAGAGCACCTGTCACTCATTAAGAAAATACCACAATTATAAGCATCAGTTCAAGCTTTTGTTCCAATATGTCTCGTTGAATATTCTCTGCTGTGATAGTTAATTTTATGCACACTTTGCTGGAAATAGATGGCAAGTGAAGTTCATACCGACAATCACAGAAATCACATTAAGATCCCTGTTTAGTCCTCATTATCATTGTATCAGAGAACCTCATGCTAAAAATTACGTACAGCCGGAGAACAAATTAACCATAATTAACGACACTTTGTAGCACTTCTGATTAGATCTCAAACTGCTTCAAAGTCTTTAATTTTCTGAACATTTCTGTGATATAAGGCAGTGCTTTCTCTCCTATTTTAAACCTGGGGCTGCGAAGAACAGTACCTGAATGTGTTTAATTCTGGGGAGTTCGGTAATGTTCCTTCCTGCCCCTGACAGGCAGGAGAGTGGGAGACAGAGCCCAGCGTGTTTTTAACCCTGATCTAGAGCCAGGATGTTCCTCCCAGTGTTCTGCAGTGGAGGCTGAACACTGATTTTCCTCGAGGCAACACCAAAAGTCCGTGACGAAAAGAAAAGCCAGATCCAAACTGGAGCCTGGTGTCAGCATCACTGGGTGGCCACCAGGTCCCAAACTGGTTTGTTTGAGATGTGCTGGATGCAGTGGGATGAGTCAGTCCAGAGGAATTCCTCTAGTGAATACAAATCCCGAGGACTGTGATTACATTAAGTACTGTGTTGCCAGTACTTACAATTTTATTAGCAACACCCTAATATGTGCTATTTCTCTTGAAGATGCAGCTGCTTGAATGTCATCTGAATACCTCAGCCTTTATGAAAAAGTGTTCTATTTTTACAGTCGTAATTATGCCACTCAGGATTCTGAAGTACAGGCTTATGCCTTTATTAGTATAAGACTGGCAATACTGAACTTAAAAAAAGCCCAAATCCTGAAATACCTGGAGGTATTTTAAGCAAAGGGAAAGCTTGAAAGAAATGGGTGTCAGGATTCTTCCCCTGACTCTTGCACTGCAGTCCATCGCTCACAGATTCAGGAATGCAGCCACAGGCTCACACGTGAGGGGATATGGAAATTAAACAACTATTCAAGGCTACCCAAAGAGGTGCTCTGGGTTGTAGAATGCAGGATGGATCAGAAAATTGATTGAAATTGCTGTATTCCCTCAATTTTTTAAGAGCACTGGAGGTTGCAAAGTGCTAAACCACATCAGGCAGGAGCCCATAAACCTGTGCAAGGGCTGGCACTGGCAGCACGGCTCAGATCTGGTTTAAATCACCTCCCTGCCTTTGGGATTCCACCCTGGCACTGGTCCTACCCACACAAACTTCACTGTGGAACAAGTCTTTTATTTCTGTGACTCTTTTCTGATCTAGATTTGAGTGGCACCATCTCTTGATTAGAAGCCCCACTTGCTCAGAGCGGAGTTTTCCTGATAGTTTTCTTTCTATGAATTGCTCCATCACAGGACTGTCATAACAGACTGTTTGCCAATTTGAAATCCAACAGTTTGTCTGGTGTAAGTGTTAAAAATGTTGTCTTGGCAGTTGGGGTTTTTTTTAGGTTTTTTTGGATTTTTTTCCTTTGCATTAAGTGACTTGATTTTTTTTTTTTTCCTATTTGCTTCTACAGTATGTCAGGGAAATTGGATCATTTTGGTAGCCTGCTTTCTTTCTTTCACTTCAAATAAAACTCAACACTTAACCTATGAATTCAGAGAGTAATTTTATTTTAACTATATAAACTCTGCAAAACTCAGCATGTTTTTTTGCGTGAACTTATAGTCATAGCTGGCAAAATATAGTAAATTGTTTTAGAGTGGGATTAAAACCAAAAGCAAGATAGACACATGTTATATTTACTGAGAATGAAAGATTTGAGGCTGACTTCCCCATGACTTTAGTTTGTGGGTTAAAGGTCCTCTGTGATGACTCAAGTTGGGTTCTTTTGAAATGTTCTTTTACCAGTTTTCATTTTCACCCATTGCAATAACTAAATGACTAAAGCTTTACAATCTATTTATGATTCAGGAATATTCACATTGTGCTTGTGATCTAAACCCTCTAAAAACCACTGACCTGGCAGTCTCTGATGGCCCAGACTGTTCCTAACTATGAGTCATAATTTCAATGGCACATTCATCACTTCTGGTGGAAGAGCCCCATGTGGACAATGAGTATTTCTACAGAGTTTAACGTGGTCTGAATTTAATGAAATTCACAATTTGTTCAGTGCCCGAGAAAATAGCAGATAAACTACAACAGAAATTCAAAATTAGTAATAGGAATTAACCCCCTGCTAATAAAGAGGAAAAATGCTTTACAATCTCCTGCAAAGTCTGAGTAATTCAGCATCCAGGAGAAGGCATTGATGTGAGAAGAAAGCCAAAGGATCCCTGCCCAGGCTGCCATACTGGGAACAGGAACTCTGGGACGTACTCAGGACAAAAAACAAAATCCAGAAACCCAGACTTTCAAGAACTTTGAATTCTTTCCTTAAAGATAGATGAAAGAATTACCTTTTAATATCCTAAGGTTTCAAAAGAAGAGAATGACAGAAGTGCTGATTTCAGTGACCCATTTTTATCAGGACTCACTGTTTCATCCAGCCCAGAGAACGATGACACACAATCATCTAAAGGCACCAGGAGAAAAACTCACAGGTTCAAAACCAGGGCAATATGGTGATGCCTTAGGTTTTAACTTTTCAAATTCTGTGTTCCCAGTGTGTAACTCTGCAGTGTCCTGGAGCCTGGGAGCTGCTGCTCTCTCATGCTGAGACAGACAGAACAAAGCCTCTCCAGGCTGCTCTCCAAGGACACCCAGCCCGGCCTAGGCCCAAAATGTGTAACCCAGCATCTTGAGAAGGGGGGCAAGCTGAGGGGAAATTCCATCATTAGCTAAAGTTTAATTGGTGAAATTGGGTTGAGATGCAAATGGAGCAAAGCTATAAAAGTGTGAAGAACTCGTGACTCGGGGTCCATCTTGGGTGCAGCCTTTGGCCTGCCCAGGGTGTGCCTCTGAAGGCCTTTCAAATAAATATCCACCTTTATTCCCTTCCTCCTGTCCAGTCTCTGTTTCTAGGTTGGCCTCTTTAGGCATCAATGGGACAACAGCAATTCCTCTGAGAGCAAGCAGAGGAGAGAAGGGAAAGAGAAAACTGCTGGCCCTGCATTGTCATAGGATCACAGAATATCCTGAGTTGGAGGGGATGCACTAGGATCATCCAGCTCCTGCACAGGACAGCCCCAAGAATCCAAACACTTCTGGAATGATTATCAGCAAATGCAAGTGCAGGGAGCAATGAGACTCCTGATTTTCAGTGCAAATCACTGAAGCCACACCAGTGTAAGACTCATGAGAGTGAAGGAAGAATCAGGCCTCAGAGAAAATGCAAAGGAGAGACAAAACATTGCCAAGAGAGGGTTCTCTCCCCCTGCCAGGAGCACGGTGAGGGTGGCTCTGGCACAGGCCTGTGGCAGCAGAGCAGTGCAAGTCTCTGTGTCGATGGGTTGTACCTGTCCAAACCCCGCATCTGTGAGGGGTGTGGGGAGAAATTAATCAGATATGTCATGGAAACCCTAATTTCAAGTTGGGATGGTTTGGGAGAGAAAGTACCCGTCTCAGCTTCCAAATGCAGGTGCCACCCCTCTGCCCCCACCCTGGGCCGTGGCACTGTCCCCTCACCCTCTGGCAGCCCTCCCAGCGCCACTCCCATCCCTCTCACAGTGGGCTCTGTGTGTGCTGTTTCTTTTTAAATGATTCATGACTCCCACTTCTCACTTCATCTGCCTTTGTTTTGCTCTGCAGTGAATGTGTCTGGTACATGGCAAAACGAGCTGTGCTCACGCCAGCGCTGTGAGCGGCTCCACGAATGTCAAGGTAACGACGTCTGCAGACACAGCCCCGTGATGCAAACGGGCTGCACGGGGTTTGGGCTCCACTTCTTTGGCCTTGTAAAATTTAACAGAACAGAAATACAAGCACTCTCCCCACTGAATCATTTTTCTTTGGTGCGTACTTTTTTTCTTTCGCTACTGTCCTCCTGAACTCGTCTTCAGCAAAATCCCCTTCCTAGTGCTTCACCAAATGCCTCCTTCTTGTGACAGTAAAATCCAGATGTCAACCAGTATCTCTCTACACGAGCTCTCACATGTCTTTACAAAGAATCAGTGACACTCTGTAAGGATGGAAAAACTGAAGCACAGAATCAGAAAGTACCTTGGCTGAAAGCACTCAGCAGGCTGCTGGAAGAGCTAAGAATAAAATTATGATTTCCTGATGTTTAGTCTGATCCTCTGTGAATGGGACTGCTCACGCTGAGAAGGTGCTCAACGATTAACTTTATTTATATATTTACTATTCAAACATGCCATGTTCTCACATCTTTTTATTTTCATGTTAATCATGTTGTGGATCTTCTCCGCCCACCTCCCATTTCCTTTGGTACATTTGTTCTGTAGCTATTTGTGTAGAAACCAAGCAATTTCTGCTCCACCTGCTCATAAACACAATGAGAGAGAGAACACTGTGTTACAGCACAGCCACTGCCTTAGCAACAGATTACAGCATCCCTGGGAAGGAACAGGGACCTTCTGGAGAGGAGAAGTGCCCTTGATCTCCCTGAAAAGCTACGACAGGCAGGTTCTGCCTTTAATGATATTTCTAGTGAGCCCCTCCTCAGCTTTAAGCGATCAGTAGTTGTTAAGAAAGAGCACAAAAACTGAGCAGAGTTTACTCCTCGCACACAGAAAAGCCAAAGTGGGGCTGGTGAAAGCTTGTGAGCAGACTGGCTCCAAGAGAATATGCAGACACATATTTGAGCACTCAGTCACGGCTGGTGTAAATAATTCATTCTGCTTAGATCCCAACCCCCTGGTAGCTCCATGTCTGGCAGGACAGCTCTCCCAGGGATGTACAAAAGGCAAGTACAGCACAGCCCACAGCCCTGTCAGACTACCAGCAGCTCTTCTATCTGGAATCAAAGTCAGGAACCCTCTATCCTATGAAAAGATGCTGATAAGCATCAGGCAGAAGTTATTGGAGATAATGGGATGTGCAAGGGCTGATCTGACGGGATATCTGACATGCAGCTCACCCCTGATGCATCCTGTCAGAAAATTAATCACAGCTTGACAGATCAGTGATCTTAGTGCCACCTGAAAGTATTTTTAGAAAGGCAAATATTTGTGTAAGAGCAAAGCTATTTGATTTTAGCCTTCTCCCAATCAATTTCAGTAGGTCACACATTTTACACTGAGAGCTGAGGGTGATGTTCCTGTGTTTGCATTAACACACTGCTGATCCTGGAGGAGGTCTCTAGATGACATAATACAGCCTTATAGTAATAATTTACGGGTACAGGAGGAAAGTAGGGTCACCTACATTGGCACTGATTTGTTAAAAGGATGAGATTTGGGCCACTTGACCCATAAGGGAGACAAAAGTCAAAGAACCACATCTTCCACGTTGGGTCCAGAGCTCTGAGCTAACACACAAGAGCAATGTTATAATGGTGAGTTATATAAAAGGTCAGTAGTGACATATAACAAAAAAACAGACCAAAAAAATCTTCTTTTTCATTGTCTGGGGATTAGCTGTTTCATTAAGCTGTCTGCCCATATTAGAGAATTAAGCCTATTATCTGTTGAAGGATTTTGATGCCAAAGAAAAAGAGGTCTGGGCTTACAGCTCATCTAATCTTTTTATGACTGGAAATATGAAGCAAAATAAGGACGAGGTAGGAGGTAATACAGAAAACCTCTGGCCTGAAGGCAAGAGTGAAAAGGTTGTGGGAGAACAGTAAACTTGGATTTGGTGTTTAATGTTCTCATTGCATCTCTGACCCAACAGAGTCCCTGCAGCTGCAAAACACCAAACCAAAGGCTTAAGGAGCTGTGGCCACAACACCTTTTACTGTCCCCTGAAGGTGCAGCCCCTTTACCCACCCCACCCAGCAGGGACAGGGACCCAGCTGGGACCCCACCAGTGTCCCACTGGGAGCTGTGGGACACCCAGCTGCAGCAGGGACCATCCTGGCCAAGCTGCCCTGGAAAACCTGGTTTTTGTGCAGCCCCTGGCGCCCGTGGCTCTCGCTGGGCTGCGAATGGCACCGTGCCGGCTCACAGGGACATCAGGGCTGTCTCACAGGGAGAGAGGTGTCACACGGGGAAGGATTTGCATGGGCAGCCCACAGAACTCAGCAAGTGCCATCTTTCTGGAGGAAGTCCCTCCTCTGACGCACTGACACCACCTGTCTCTTTACACTTGATGGCATCTGTTGGCATTTTTTATGTGCCAAGGCATTAATATCAGAGCAGAGCAGGGAAGGAAGATACGGAGCTCTTGGGGGCTTGGAGATGGCAAACACCTCGGCTGTGCTGCATCCGGGCACGGGGCTGTCCATGGGATCACCCATGGGAGCAAATCCCAGGAGACAGCAGCTCAGGGCTTTGTCTCCACTCAGTGCCACTCAAACAAAAATAAATGGCAGGGGATTAAAATGTTTTGCTGTGGAGAAGTGGGGGAGGAAGACAAATTATCTTAAAAATAATGAAGATTATAATGTCAGGATCAGGTGCCAGATGGGTCGTAGAGAAATCCTTGACTTGTCCCCAAGAAAGGTAAAGCAGACAAGCTTTGCTGATATTGCTCAGTCAGCCATGAGGAACCACCAAGAAGAGGCAGATGGTCATCCCATCTCTGAAACTATCTGGTCCTTGGCCTCTGCTGGGAATATTTGTTGAGGTGCCAATTACCAGCACTTTGAATAGTGCCTTTTGTGAGCCAGCCATTAATTTAATACTGTACCAAGATCATAAAACTCAAAGAATGGTAAAAAAGGCAAGAGACCAACAGGTTTTGATAAACATCCAAAATAAATAGCTACAAACCCAGCCAAAGACATCAAAAATAAATCAAGAAAAAAAAGTGGAACAAATTGGTGCCATATAGCTGACAAGCAGTTCCAATGAAGATCATATGAGTCTCCTTTTAATAAGAGGAAACAGTTCAGAAACCCCTAATGAACCTCTAATCAGAGAAAATAATTTGAAGAGACAACTGAGTTCTCACTCCCTCGAAACATCCTGGAGAAGAGAGAATGCTTTTCAGTCAGGACAATTAGCAGGCAGGTAAGCACTGCCCCTTCCCTTGGATATTTTACAGATAAATACAAGAGTGCAGCCTCTAGTGTTGGCAATATGGTTCCTTTCAAAATCCACTAAAGTTTGCAAAAGATTAATGAAAGAATCTGAAACAGACCTCACATTCTGGTGCCACCTGTCAAGCCTGTCCTTGTGTGAAACTGCTGAATAAGTCAACACTCCCTGGTTTTTCCTTTGACAGAGAGGCATATTGCAGTGTGCTGTGCTGGGGGCTGCACCCCAAATCTCCCTGTGAACTGAGGCTGCTGCAGAACAGGGCTGCCTCTGTGGGAACTGATATCTTAGGTTTTAACTTTTGTATTTTTCAAATCCTGCATTCCCAGTGTGTAACTCTGCAGTGCCCTGCAGCCTGGGAGCTGCTGCTCTCTCATGCTGAGACAGACAGAACAAAGCCTCTCCAGGCTGCTCTCCAAGGACACCCAGCCCGGCCTAGGCCCAAAATGTGTAACCCAGCATCTTGTGAAGGGGGGCAAGCTGAGGGGAAATTCCATCATTAGCTAAAGTTTAATTGGTGAAATTGGGTGGAGATGCAAATGGAGCAAAGCTATAAAAGTGTGAAGAACTCGTGACTCGGGGTCCATCTTGGGTGCAGCCTTTGGCCTGCCCAGGGTGTGCCTCTGAAGGCCTTTCAAATAAATATCCACCTTTATTCCCTTCCTCCTGTCCAGTCTCTGTTTCTAGGTTGGCCTCTTTAGGCATCAGAACGGGTTCCCAGCACTCCAAGGTCCGTGCTGGCACCCTGTGGATTTGTACGTGGGGTTTGACTATTTGGTGTTGACCAAGAGGGTGCAGAAAATCCTCCTGTCCTTTTCCTGGAGAAATCCTGTCTCCTCCTATGGGGATGTCACTCCCTGGGAGGAGCCATCCTCTCCCAAGGTCTGGGAATAGGCATGACGTGATCTATTCTGCAATAAAGGTTTTAATGGACTAAGGTTTTAATGGACTAAGGTATAACCCATCAGAAGGTGCAGCAGAGTGTGAGAGGAAGCAGCACTGCTGTGCCCTCACTGATTTTCTGTGCTTTGGGGCTCAGAGGGGGAGGCACAGGAAAGGTTTATCAGCAGATACAACATGACTTCCCCAGTGGGATGTATTTCAAAAACCATACAAGGATGATGTCTTTAGATAAAAGGAATCTAAGTCCCAGTGCTCTGGGATTTTCGTTGTCTATTTAAAGAACAAATAATGACAAATAACAGCTTGTCTCCTGCTGGGTTTTCCAGGTAGTTTTACACCAGGTTCAATCTTGCAAGGATAAGCAACAACAGTTGGGAAGATGCAAATATTTCAGTTTCTGTTCAGAGTCACCATCTGACCACACCTGGGGGTTCTGGTCAGGTTTTTACAGACCACACTCAAGTCTCTGTCACTGAGTGCTCTCTGTGGTTGTTGTTCTGTCTAACTTGATTATTGCTGTTGTGGACTTGTGTATAACTCAGTTTTACCTGCCATGACAAACACCTGCTGTAATTAACTGAAAATAAAATGGTAATTCTGGTCTTTGTACAAGGTATTATTCCACTGATGATAAAAAAGAAGAAAATAGATTTATTGGTGAAGATTTTCCTCTCACTTGTTCCAGAAATCCAGGAAGTAATAATATCATGATGGGAGAATCTACTGTCATTAAGGGAGGAGTACAATCACATTAAAGTTCAGAGAGGCACAAAAATTCAGTAATACAGAGGGCACACTGACAGCAAAACATTTGCAAGGAGAATGGAGGAGAAAACCAACCTCATCTACCCTCAGTTATCAGATCCAGAGTGGCCATTAGCACTATAATAGGAAAATCAAGTTGCTTTACACAACAGCATAAATTCAGCCTGAACAGGACCCTGTAACTTCTGCAAAGACACAGGGAATTTATTAATTAATGGCTTTAGTCATAGTACTGTTGTTGGTAGAAGATGTTGAGACAAATGTGTAAACAGAGGAGCCTTGGGAATGTCACAGTAATTTAAAGTACATAAACCTTCAAAGCACTGCCTTTGATAGAGTGATACATTGTCTTATAATTGGGCAATTGCTTTCATTCCATGATATAATTAGCACACAATTATGGTTATGTGAAAAATCGCTCCATCTCCCTCCCTTCCAATTTGTGCTGCTCAATCTAAGCAGAGAATGTCTCTTTTCTGCTGCCTTTCCAGCAGGTCGAGTCCCTCCCCAGTGCTGAGCTGCAGTGACATGGCCTCTTGCCTGACCAAGGGAGTGATCAAATATTCAGGAGATGAACTGAAATCAAGCTTTTTGTATAAAATATTTGCTCTTAATATATTTTTTCCCCATCCTAAAAATATACCTATGGCTGCAAGAAGATGAATTTCTGTCACTCCCAGCACAAACCCCAGAAGTGCAGCAGGATTTAGGTGCCCCCGAGGCACTGCCTGTGCTCTTTGCTCAAGGCTGGGCTATAAAGGCCATTTTTGGCTACAACACCTTCTCTGACGGCTGGTGTTCAACCAGCATCATGGAATCCTTGAGGCTGGAAAAGACCTCCAAGACCATTGAATTGGATGTGTGACTGATCCCCACCTTGTCCCCAGCCCAGGCACTGAGTGCCACATCCAGCCCTTCCTTGGACACCTCCAGGGATGGGCACTCCAAACCTCCCTGGGCAGCCCCTGCCAAGGCCTGAGCACCCTTTCCATGGGGAAATTCCTGCTGCTGTCCACCCTGAGCCTCCCCTGGCCCAGCCTGAGGCCGTTCCCTCTCCTCCTGTCCCTGTTCCCTGGGAGCAGAGCCCAACCCCCCCGGTGCCCCCTCCTGTCAGGGAGTTGTGCAGAGCCAGAAGATCCCCCCTGAGCCTCCTTTTCAGCATCGATGTGCTGTGAAGGAATGGGAAAAACGTTGGTGCTCTGAATGGCAGAAATGTCATTAATGGGCTGATTTCCCACTGGTGCTGTGTCAGTGTGTGGAGCACTGTGAGGAGCTGCTCCTCTCTTCCCATCACATCTTCCCTCTCTGGTCAGTGAAATATAAGGATAAGCTGCACTGCTTCTGCAGCCTGATCCAGGACTAGAGGCAGCATGTGCCACAACTGAAGTTGAAACTCAGAGCTCCTGGGTTCCAGGAAAGCACTTTACAAGGTGAAGATTCCTATAAAATGCAAATGTTTTCATAAACCTCGTGAAAACCACGTTTTTCAACCAACACCCTATGCCCAAGTTACAGCTCACGTGCTCTGCCCTTGCTTGTTCACAGACACATTCTGTTGGTACCCTTGACATAAGCTGTCTCTGCAAACTCCCACCTGATTCACTCCCTCAGAACGTGCTCTGGTGTGAGGTTTCTGTGTTCCTGTGTCAGCACAGGATCAGGGCTCTCAGGACACCTTGGACAGCACACGGAGCAGAAACCAATCCTGAGCTTTAATGGAATTACCATCATTTCCCGCTGAGTCCTCCACCACGTGGAACTCACCTCTGCAACTCTTCAGGAGGAGTTTTTATCTTTAGCAGAACTGCCAGAATTACTCTAAATCAGATCTTCAAACCCCAAAATTCCTGGTGTGCCTGTTTATCCTGCAGGAGAGATTAATGCTGCCTTCACATTGCTCATAGACACTGACAAGCCTTTCTCCACAGACATTCCCAAATCTATCCCTTCTCTCTGCAAACACATATGTACCTATCAGCAGATCCTCCTTTTTTCCTTCCCACATGGATCCATAAAGAGGGGGCAGGCACATACAGAAATTTAAGGGGGGGAAATGCATTGCAGATGGAAAAGAACAACAACAACAACAACCTCTCACACTCTCTACAGTCAATCCTGTGGGAGATATTTATCCATGGGAAAAGCTTTACAAATTCTAAGTAAACGAAAAAAAATATTATATTTTCATAACATTTGGGAGGAAATGCATCTTAATGGAAAATAGCTGGAGAAAAATAATAGCAGCTAGTGAGCTGAAGGAACTATATTCTCCCTGACATGCAACAACAATAGCAGCTAATGCGAGTCATTTGCAGAAGGAAAAGTGAATAGCTGTGGCATATTTGCAAAGAATATATGGCAGTTTACCAAAGGCAAAGCTCCAAGGAATACCAGCTGGGACATAAGAAGGGAGCTATCAAAGGAGGAGGGAGGTATAACGGCATCATGGGATGGTTGGCAGCAGCTCCTTGAAGCGTTCCGTGGGATGAGACAGAGCAGGGTTGGTAAATCGAGGTGGGGGTGTCACTCACGGGGGCTTGTGGCAGGGGGCCAAGGGGTGCACCAAAACCACGTGGGGGCTTTGAGCATGCCTCAAGTTGGCAAATTTACCAGTTATTGAACCAAAGTCGTGAATTTGATTTTATTAATAACCAGTCTCCTGTTTTGATCAGAAAACGTTTACTTCAAATGGTTTTTAAAAATCAAATAATCCTAATTAGAACACGTGTCATTTGTGGAAAATCACATCCTGCTGGCTTTGTACTTTGACCTTATTATCTGGAGACCAGGATGGCCCATTGCTTTGAGCATCAGCCTTGCATCTTAGCAACACAAAGCTTAGTAAATGAGAAGGCATCCAAAATGCCATAGTAACATACCATTTATCTGGATGCTTCCAAAAAGTTGATTTCCATGTTTGGATTTGTCTAACTAAGGAAGCTGCATCTGCAATAAAAGAACAGTGAATCCTAAATTTTGAGGAAAAAAAAAAAAAAGGATTGATAAACTTATTGAATGAAGGTTTTGAGCAGCAAAAAGCAAATTGTGCATGATTTCCACATCCCAAATAGCATTAATTTCCAATTCCTCAGTATTTTGTTTTCTTCATGAGCTAACTATTGCAGTTATTAATAATTTAGACTTTGAAAAGGGAGCTGTCTGGATTTGCAAGGGAAATTTCTCCATCACTTATGCACAAAGTAAAATTGGGAGAATATACTGGATAAGAGTTCACAGCCAGGTGATTTCACGTTTAGCTTCCCTCTGAAATGATCAGGCTGTCCCAGCTACAGAGGAGCTCTGGGGTTCCAGCCTCTGTCCTTGGGGGCCACTTTGTCCAGATTTAACAAAGAGGGAGGGTTCTGGGGTACAGGTTTGAGGGGCTGATGGTGAAGAGCCCCTGAATTAAATTTAGAGGCAGGAATGAGCTGTCCTGCAGTCAATCCACTGCTCTCTGTCCTTCGTGGCTGCACCTTCATCACAGAGCAGCACAGAACCTGGCCCAGGGACAGCAGCTGCCAAAACTCCAATTCTGACCCACTCAAATCCACTCTCCGAACTTCTGAGGGTCTGGGTTTTATACTCCAGGATATTAGTGACAGTATATTTTGTCACTTTTTAAAGAACATTTGGCTACAGCTCCAGGATTCCTCTTTTTTAGCATTTCACCGAGGGGCTCAAAAATTGCAACAAATAGCTTCGAAGAGATAAAAAAGAATCCTGTCACTCTGCTGATTGTAGTTTCGGTGCAGTTCAGTGCAATGTGATAATTAGTCTCCTGGAAATCATTCCTCAAGTTCATACTGTGATATAGCATGAAATAAATCTGAGCCAACCATATAGTTGTAATTCCAGTGTGCTGCCATCAACTGGTACGTTAATTCCATTAAAATGAGCTTGTTGGTGAGAACAGAAGTTACACTGGTGGGAGGAAAAAGGAGGGGGTAAATTTCTAAGTATCAGTAGAATCCACTTCACACTCACATCTACAGCTCTCTAAATTACAGAGACAAGATCTTTGTTCAAATTACTGACAAGGTTACCAGCTGGAACTTTACACTCAATTCAATTATTTTATATTGTACCTTCAGGCTCCATTCCAAAGCGACTCTTAAAGAATAATCAGACTTATTCAATAGGCAATCAAAATGAAATTACTTTATGTAAGTACAACAAGGTTACACACTTGGTGCAGTCTGTAAGTTATGTGCTGCTAATTTTCAGTGCTCTAAAATTTTGACTCTGATTATCCGTGATGGGCAGGCAGCAGCCAGGACAGAATTTCCTCACAGTTTCAGTGTAATCTCTTTACCCTGCCACACCCTGGATAAATAGGTAGAAGCCAACAGTGCAAATAAATTACAAAGCAGTTGAAAGTGATGATTTATCTTGTAACTACTCATAGAAGCAGCCCTTGATGGACTGGTCTTCTCCTGCCAGGCATTACCCAAACCTAACTCATACCTGTCATCTGCAAAAACACCTCTGAGTTATTGCTCTTTAGCTTAAACTTCCAGATACTGCAATGATTTGAATAAAAATATAAAAATATACTCATTTTAATACAAAATTAAGGTTCAAGTCTTCACGGTTTGATTTTGAACCTTTTCCATGGGTGCCTGCGGTAAAACTCCCAGAGAGACTGCTCAGGGGGACATCCAGGAGCACACAGATTGTTATATCTTGGTTATAAAAAAAATTCTAACATGATTTTATGCATTAAACCCCTTGAGACAATGGGAAGCCTTCAGATCTACAAAGAATTTGTGACATTGAGAGAGAACAGGGACGTGCAGCCACGCTGAGGATACAGAATTCCCTACATTTTCCTATTGAGGCGTCCAACGACGGCCACCAGAGCTTCTGAAGGCACTCGAGATGTGCCAGTAACACACGTGAGGGATGAGAGTGCTTCAAGTTCTCCCTGCTGCACTTTGTAGCCCAGGAATCTGTCTCTTGGAAACACAACAATCCCTAACACTGAATTTCATGGACTATTCTGAAGCATTCCTAGGCCCTGAAACTGAACACCGAGTTATATTTGGTACGAATGGCAAATACCTCCCAATTCTCTGCAGTGTGCACTCCTCCCATCTAAAATAGCATCTTCCACATGAAATAACAAACACAAAACCCACACTCTTTTCTCAGATCCAGCCCCATCAGACTTTTTGGATGCACACAGCTGATGACATAGATCTTCTCCTCTGTATAAACAGGACAGCCTGTAAAATCACCTCATGGCAGGCAGACACGGCCTCCATTAGCTTTTGTCGCAGGAATTTTCTTCCTGGCTTGGATGGCTCCACTTCCAGATGACACCAATCTAAACTCCACAGTCTGGTTTGTGCCCCATAAAACTCCAGAAGTCAGGAATGTATCCAGACTTTGCCAGTGGAAAGGGATGCTTGGAGCACCCGAGGGGCACAACAGAGATCGGGAATGGTCAGGAATTTCAGCCTTGTGGTATCTCGCTCAGTCAGTGGCCCTGCAGCTTTTCCTTTCAGGAATGTAAACAGCTCTCCTTGCAATGTCTCTGTTATGTCTCTGCTCCCTTACAATTTCCTGAGCAGGGCTGCTGCCAAGAGCACGGGAGCGGAGCCATGGCAGGAGCGGCTCCGTCCCTGGGATCTGGGATCGCTGATCCTGCAGGGCTGGAGCCATTACTGGAGATCCAGTGGGGATTATTTCCACTGCAATTTATGTAAAAACTGTGAGGTTGGGTTCTCAGGCTGGCGGTTCTTAAAGACATTCAGGAATGTGTTCAGATGAGACAGAGCATTCCTGTGATGTACCCTGGCAGCCCTGTTTATTCACCCTTCCCTGTCCACATCCCTCCCTGGCACTGGCCGTGGACCAAAGCTGGGTGGAATGAGCATGGTGCCTAAAGAGGCCAACCTAGAAACAGAGACTGGACAGGAGGAAGGGAATAAAGGTGGATATTTATTTGAAAGGCCTTCAGAGGCACACCCTGGGCAGGCCAAAGGCTGCACCCAAGATGGACCCCGAGTCACGAGTTCTTCACACTTTTATAGCTTTGGGCCATCTTGGGTGCAGCCNNNNTAAGGCATCAAGCAGATCTGCTCTGTTGGGTCAGCACAAACAGGTGCTTGCACAGTGCTTTGTTGCACACTTTGTTTCATAGTTTTCAATTGCCTGAAAGTGATATAGAAAATTAATAATACAAATGTGAATTCATATTAGAAGTGGTATTTTGCATTTATTTTGACTAAAAAATGGGACTACACAAGATATGCTATTAAAAATGTTCTTCATTTTTGGATTAGTGGGATTAGAGGGCTGAATTTTTGAGAAACTCAGTAGTTTAAATGCACTGTAAAATTACAACATAACATTTGATTAAATCCATTAAGCTTTACTAAAGCTCTCATAGTCTCTGAGACTCAACTATTGCTTTTGAAGGCCATGGGATGTGCAAACTCAGAGCTTGATGTGGTTATTATTTCCAACCAAACTATAAGGATAATGAAAAATTATCCTTTGAATTATTAATCCTTATCTTTAAAATTATTAATTGTGTATAGTTTTGATAAAAATTTATTAATCTGACTTTGACAGTGGCCATAAATAGGCTGAACAGTTTTCAAAGAATTTGCCTGTCCTCCTACACAGTGCTTTCCTTCACGATAGCAGCTGAAAAAACCAAACTCATTTTCTTAATACATTTAGACTTTAGAAATGTATTTTCAATTAAGGAACTCATTGTTCCTCTTGGCCCATTGGCAATCAGGTTTACTGGCAGTGAAGGATCCACTTTTCCATCCCAATGGTTGCCTGCAAAGCGATGGATGGAGCTGGGTCAATGAGCTGGAGAATCTGATGCTCAGTTTTAGGGGAAAGAAGAGAATTTGCACAGGGGCTGATGGTGCAGAGGAGATTTGGTTGAGGTAAGGCTGAGTCTCTCATGGTTTTGCTGGTGGAAGGGGACAGGAATAATGCAATGAGCTGTTCCCTCTGCCATGGTCCAGAGCACGGTTTGCAAAGCAACTGGGAATGAGCAGGGGAAAAACCACCTTAGGGCACTCCTTTTAATGGAAAGAAGAGAGAAAAGTACACAATAATGAACAAAATCTGCTGAGATGAAACATTCCAGGGTCTTCATCATCACCTCCATCTTGCTGTGCCTTCCTTGGCCTCACAAAGTTTATTCCAGCTTTGCATCACTTGGAGAAGTTGTTCAGGCTGTCCTTTTTTTTCCATTTGATACAAATATAAACCAGTTCTCTGTCCCTCTTGTACTAAATCACTTGGCTGCTTCTCCTGGTTGTAATCCTAACTAAAGATGGTTGGAACTAAAGAGCTAAAAGATAAGTTCTCCTTAAGTTCTCACTTCTCTCTTTTAACAGCTATCTCAGAATTCAATCCTTTGCCATTTAGCTACCTCCACAAAACAAGAAGTAAATGGCAACAACTTTTAAAATTGTGGATTTTTTGGTTTTATGTATGCAAGCTGATTTAGCAGGAGAATAGCAACAAATGAGAAATGGCAATTAACACTCCCGGAGTGAAGCCTGTTATTTCTCCTGTTCCTCAGCCTTCCCTCACAAAATGCTTTCAGAAAGAAGGCAGCTGATTCTAGCAAGCAAGAATACACATTTCATAATTCCACTCCACTGCTTTTCCAAAAACAAAAATATGTAGGAAGAACATTTCAGTGTAACTAATTAGCAGGCTCTGTGTCCTCATCCTTGTTAATTCAAGGGACATCTCTAAAAGACTCCTCGTCCAAGTCTACTTCAGGTAATAAAATGACAATGTTTAAAAGATTAAATTGCAATTTTTTTTTTCACTAAATCTGAACCAAAATTATTCTGGAAAATGAGCATATGTAGGAAATGTGATTCTCTGAAACAATTTCCCTCCATAGAAGTCACAGAAATGATTACTTTTTCTTTATGTGCTAACTTGTTCCCCTCCTGCCCTGGCAGGGGGTTGAGGGCTCTCTTTGCTGTTTCAGTCATCTTTGGCTCCTGCTACAGATCTCCCATGTACAGAGAGTTTTGATAAGATCCAAAGAAGCTTCAGTGTTGTGGGAGTTCCTCCAAATCAATTATTTGGAAATTTCAAACCTTTTGAAACTGCTCCATCATTAATCTCTGAGATAACATGGCATGGAATAATATCTGCTTCACGTAGATCACACAAACAGGGGAAACATCTGTGGCCCTCTGCCTAAATAGTCTTTGTTCACTGCTGCTTTGAACAGAGCCACAGACACATTCGGGTAGGGAAGAAGAGCTTAGCTTAAAAAAAAGGAAAATATTTGGTAATGCAGAGAATTTCTGTAAACTCCAAATCACAAGAGAGTTCTGGGGCCATTGCTGTTTACTATCAAGCAAGCCAAATACTCATTTCTGCGTGCAGTTTATCCGTGCTATCATAGGCAGGCCAGCCACCAGATGCTCAGAAATACTCATTCCTCTGCAAATTAGTTCACCTCGTTTTGTGGCCAAATCACTCACTTGTCAATTCCCCCTTTGGCCTTTGCAGTTAATGGGATCTGCTCTTCGTCGGTCTTGGGGGATTTCTTACTCCCATTATGAAAAAAAAAAAACCCAAACCACTCTGAATTCAAATGGAATTCATTTTCCTAAATATACAACCACAAGTTGCTGCTTCAGACTCATAGATTTGGGAGTGTTTTACGTTGATTACAAATGAAAGATGACTTTAAAACCCAGAATGAAAAATGTGCTGGGTTTCATTCAAGCACATTCTGAAATGAAACCCTTTCTGGCTTTTTCTCAATATTTTTGCTTTTACCCCTCCCTTCTCTATCCAGGGTTAAAAAGATGGGTTTATCCCTACACCTTAGGGATATTTTACAGCTGGTAAATGCAAATGTAGGTTTGCAGTGTTTGTAGCAGGGCAAAGACAAACCTTAGCACTGGTGCCATGTGTCCTTATCCTTATGAAAACCAGTGTATCACCCTCCCCTGAGCTGGGTGCTGCAAGCCCAGAGCTCTGAGCCCCACGCTTGGCACCATCAATACAAAGGACCTTGAGGGAGTTATTCCAAAGCATTGAAAGAACCACTGATACAGGTTCCTTCTCGTCCACTCTGCTGAGAAACTCTGCTACAAGCCATGGCCAAGAGACCCCTCCACTTTACACTTTAAATCTGGGCTTTTGAACCCTCAATGAATCAGGCCCAGTGTTTCATGCCAGGCGTCCTGCCATGGGCCTCATGGAGTTTACAGAAACCTCCAGGGCTGGCTTTAATCTGCTTTCCCAGAGTCCCTGAGTTTGGAAATGTATGTACCAGGAAGAAAGAGAAGGGAAGGAAGGAGAGACAAGAAATCAAAGCACCAAGTGAGTTCACTTAAAACCTCAGCCAGCCCTGATGTGAGGGCTCATTTTGCTTTCGGGCCTCACCCCTTTACCTCAGGTGCTGGGATTAAGGGGGACCGTTTTCCCCTCTGGATTGCGTAAATGAGGAAGCTGTTGACTCGCGTGGTCCTGGAAAGACATATGTGCTTCATTATCTGGATTCCTTGTATTGTTTCAGCTTGTCGTTGCTGGCTGGGAACACGCAGCCTTGAGCTGTTCCCATTTTTAAAATGCACTTTTTTCTGCCCGGATTCTTGCCAAGTGGAGATTTAAGTGCACTATTACTTTTATAGAGGACTATTAAGAGTTATTAGATCCCATTAGAGCAGACTATGCTCTTTAAAAAAAAGAATACTTTCCTTTATTTTCGAACAACCATTTATATTCATTTAAATCTGACAGAATGTTTGTATCAATGCAAACACAGTTAATTATATCTCAGATCTATGAGAACCTTTCTTGTTTATTTTTTTAAAATGTTTTACTAGTCTCCCCTAAAGACTGTGTTTTACTTGTGTGGCTTTAAAGCAAGTCTGAACCATCACGGCTGCGAGGTGCACTGGGTGTTCTGGCAGGGATGGCATGAGAGCACTTGGAGAAAAGTGATGGAAGCTGGATCACAGGATGATCTGTGTCCATGTTTTCACCAGGTCTGGATGAAGTCCTCACCTCACAGGCACTAAGACATCAAGGGGAATCTTCCTATCAGTAGAAGCAGGATCAGACCCTACATTACAGTGGGAATACGAGCTGATTTTACTGGTAGAAGTCACTGCCTGTAAGAACTGCACACAGCCCCCTTCCTGGGTGGTTGTGTTGTTGGGAAGACTGGATGAATGCTTGGATTAATTGCTAGCCCCTTCCAAGTTTACTTCATGCCTTCTCCTTTTTTCACAGTTTACATCCATTTCTCCAGATTTCTCTGCATTACTACTTTGTCTCAAGTCAATTTCAAATAAAATGAGTAAAAATTGTCTCAAAGGAGTAAAGAATTAGATGTGCTGACACCGTGTTTTCTGCAGAACGTCTGGGAGAGCAGCTCTGACGTTATCCCTTCCCTCATGGCAGCATTTGCTGTGTGGAACATTCTCAGCAGCCCAGCCCCACGGGTTTGAGCTGCTTAAACTCTAATTTGTATAACCCACTTTGGGAAGAATGATATGTCTTCCTGGAAAACATTCCATTTCCCTTCCCTTCTCGAAGACACACTGTGAGGAGATGACTAAATGCTGCCACAGGAGGGAGAAAAACAAACAGGAAAGAATTAAAAGGGCCTCGGATAGGGCATAAATTATTCAGCTTTTCCCCTCCCTGAACTCTATTGCAGCCAGCACATGCACAGCACCTCCCCTCTGGATGGGGCTTTGGCATGAACAGATCGCATCCACGCTCCAGCGTTCCCGCTTGGCCACGACGCAGGATCCTCCCTCCAGAAAGCTCTGCAGGAACACGGCTGGACGAGGCAGTGGAGGGCAGGGAGGGGAAGAAACACCCTGGTTCTCTGGGGAATGATGTCTGAAATGACTTCTTGGAGCGGCAAGCAAGTCTAGGATTCGAAGGAATGGTTTAAAAATGTATTTGCTCCTGGACAGCCACCTGTCGAGTTTGTGCAGGAACGAACGTGGTCCCTATTTTTATCTCCCTTCCGAAGGTTGGCTGAACAAACCAATCAGCCACACGAAACAGCAAAGAGCAGAATTCTCACTTATGTTGTTTGAATTTTTTCATTATTCTTAAGACAAGGAAGGCAGCTTAAACAGGGTAGTTCTGTCTGAGTCACAGCTGTCCTGCCTTACCTTGGTCCTGTCTCAACTTGGCCCTGTCGTGCTTGGGTTTTAAAGCCCTTTGGTTTTGCCTAGGGTAGGAAAAGAGTGATTTTTTCAAGATTACAGCTGAATTGAACTTGTTTAACTAAAAAGCCAACACCAGAACAGCGTTAGGATCATGGTTTAGCAGCTTTAGCTCAGTTCAACAGCTGGAGTAGAAACTAAATTAGGTCAACACAACAAACTCGCTCAACTTTGTCCTAATTAGACAGGCTTTAAAGTGACAGACTGAACACCTTACGAAACCTCTGAGCACAGACCAGGCTGAGCTTTACCAGCTTCCTTCCACCTGCTTCCGCTGGAAGAACAGGAGAAGGGAATCTTGACCTTGGTGGACCACTCAACCTTAACCTACCCAGCAATCTACTCAAAATTCAGTTTTTATCTGGTATTTGGGCATTGCCTGGCTGAAAAGCCACGGAGGAAGGGATAATATTTTTCTGGATTATAAAATACAGTGGTAACAGGGCTGAGACCCACTTGACTTCTGCTGGAGCCCTGGATGAGTGAATCATTCCATTCTTCCCACAAGCAGGGACAGTGCCATAGGATTAGCCTTTCCTCCGCTGCTCATTTGTGTTTTGAAATCTTCTCTCAGAAAATGTACAAAGTAGATGATAAATTATTCTTCCTACGCCAGGAATTTTCCATTTTGAGTTTTATCTGTTGCTGGGTTTTGGCACCATTAAACTGTTAAGGGTAAATTTAAAAATAATTGAGAATCTGGCTCCCTGGATTGTAGTTTGGGGCTTTCCTGCAGAACAGGAAAGGTTTTTGATTCAGAAAAGCTCTTTGATTTTTGATGATGCTCACAAGAATGTGTTGTCCATGCAGATAATTAACTCCACCTGGGTACTGATTGTCTTTCCTCTGCCTTTCCATCTCTGCATTCTGTGGATTTTCCAGTAAGACTGATTAGTTTCAGAAAGGCAGAGAGGAATGAACACAATATGGAAAACAGTTTGAGGAGAAGGAAACAAGCAAGGAGCCTTCAGTACTGTGCTGAAAATCCTGAAATTCATGTTAGGGATGCCAGAAGAAGACATGGAGCAACCCAGAACAAGGATTTAACACAGAGGTAAAGAAATAGATTTGGGAGAGTCCCAAGACCTGGAAAGAATGTTGGATGAAGTGGAAAGCAATTAAAAAAATATTTATTTTGTATTCTAATGGAATCTGGAAGTGAATATATCACTGTGTGTGATGGTGTGCATATATATGACCAAGAAATTGGTTTTGCTTCAAATAAGTGAAAGAACTATCATCTAATATCAGAGCCCAGGAAGACAAAATAAGCTACAGTAGAAATCCAGCAGAAAATACTGTGGCTGTGAGGCAGGCCCCACTGCTTTCCTCTTCCCCCAGATTGTACAACATAGATTTTTAATGAGCTTAAACTTCATATTCTTTACTTTCCTGACTGCTCTGTGTGAGCTGAAAGGAACATCATCTGGACAGGTCAGTTCAGCAGGAGTGGTAATTTACAGAAACTGGTACAAATATCGGAATTAAAGTTCTTTCTTTTTCCAAGGGAAGGAGAGGAATGGAAATGGAAAAAATGTCAGTGAAAAAAACCATGCAGGGCCCAAACTTCAGAGCTGAGGAAGTCTGCAATGGAGACTGTAGTTGAGACAGCTGTGCTGAGGCTTACCTAACCTGGGGCTGACCAAGTGACTTCCATGATGTCATTAAATGAGCTTGTTGCTCCAGTCCTCGCTCCTGACACCTATTAAATCTACAGCGTTTGAGTTTGGGGTTGTCAAGGTAGCCCTGCATGGGACACCAACAGAATCCATCTGGGGAATGAGACAGACCCTGCCCAGAGGCTCTCTGCTCTTTTCTTGGCTGCCTTTCCAGGGTATTTTCTTCTATGCACATCCTAGGATTGGTTTAGAGAACCAAAGGAATAATTTACACTTTGTCCTCTGTATGTGCTGTTTAATGCCAGATGAAACTAGGGCAGCTGGTTTCAGGGCTTGGGCCTAAGCTTTTAGTCTGTTTTGTAAGAAATATCCCCCTTGATTTCAAAAGAATAGAGAAAATACCGTTTCATTCTACAATGTTTATATTAGTAAAAGGACACATAAAGGATTCCTCCACGTTTACAATAGTCATAAGACCTTGCAGGTATTTTGTGTCTTGTCCCCAAAGGAACCCAAAGTTTCCTGCTCCACTGTAGATAACAAAGATCTTACACAATATTGAGAATTTCAAGCTACTTGCAAGCCATAGCACTCCCTGGATACAGACCCCACCTGCTTTTCTTGCAGCAGGCAATTGGAGGATCTTCTAAAGGATGCCAGAACCCTCTCAATGGCAGGTCCACACTGTCCTGTCAACTTCAAAGAAACTGTTCCCTGGGAACAGATGAGTCAAGAGAGTCAGTGATGCAACCATCCTTTTAAATGAATCCAAAATGGATGGTCAAATGCAGACTTCTGACTTTTATTTTGATTACCCTCAATAAAGTTTTCTTTGGGATGTCCTCCGAATGTCTCTGAATGTCTCTGAATGTCTCTTGTTTCTATCCTCAAGAGAACAGCTTCCCACTCCCTTCTATTCATTGCTTCCCACAAACCTGAGCTAAAGGTGGAGCATGTGTCCCACACCCTCCTTCCTCTGCCACCAATCCTAAAATCCCAGCAGTGTTTCCAGTGGCACATCCAGAAAGTGCCTCCTGCTCCTCTGTGTGGCTGGAGAGGCAGAGTTTGCAATGGTCATTGCAATGGTGCAGTCTTGCAATGGTCATTCTTCTCAACAAAGGTCAATTATTTTGAGGAAGCCTTTTAATGGAATAAAAACTGACTAGCAACTAAGAGACTGACTAATAAGCTGCTTCTCACTTCCACCAGGAGCCTTGAAGTGCAGGACAGAATCCAGGAAAGATTTTCTGGAAAACGAAGAGAGGCCCAATAAAGTCTCTAAGCCTGGGCAAGTCAATAAACTGTCACAGTTGCCCAGAAGGAATTGGCTTGTCTTAGATAAACTTACAAAAGGCCCTGAAAAAACAGAACTTTTTTAAATGGCAGAGATTAATTTTCTGACTTCAAAGTAGTATTAATGCAGAGTTTGGCTGAGGTTTCCTGTGCAAGCAGTTTCCCCCCAAGCAGTGATTTCAGAATCCGCCTTGTATTAAGGCTGGCATTTGCTGCAGCTGCAGACCTGGAGTATTTTCGATCCCCTCTGAGTGCTGGAACACCATCCAACAATTAAACCGCAACCCAAAAACAATCAAACATCTGTTTGGAGGCTGCTCAGTGACTGACGTTCTCCTGCCAGCATAAACACTGGAGCTGCTGAGTGATTCCTGTCTTGTGTGTGTGTATGTGCTGCTTGTGTGGGTTTTTGTTCTCCCAAGCAGGAAGATTCTGTGTGTGTAAATATGCTGAGGAGCATTTCCATTGCAATGTACGAACGTGCCCAGATAGTTTATTTGTGGAAGTGTTTTTGTTGACACGAGCACACATGTTTGAATATCAGCCTGAGATTGGTGCTGGGGTGGCTTTGGAGGAAGCATGGGAGGATGTGGACTGTGAGCCTGGGGTCAGGTGTGTGGTTATGCAGCGCTGTGGGTGTTGGGGTGTGTTTATTAATAGGTATGTATTTGATTTATTCGGGGGAAATTTGGCATTATGGCTGCGTGTGTTTAGGTAGAGACAAGTATTTTGAAGCGTGTACATGTGTGTGTGGAGTGTACACGTGTGTATCTGTACATGTGTGTGTATCTGTACGTGTGTGTGGAGTGCACACATGTGTGTATCTGTACACGTGTGTGTATCTGTACACGTGTGTGTGGAGTGTACACGTGTGTTTATCTGTACGTGTGTGTGGAGTGTACATGTGTGGAGTGCACACGTGTGTGTATCTGTACATGTGTGTGCATCTGTACAACTGCAGGACTGTGTTTGTGCTTTTTGTTGGATTCTCCTTTGCCCTTTGAGTTCTGCCATGGAGCTGACCAGCTCCAGGGGCCCGAGGAGCTGATGTCCCTCACTGCAGGCCCTGGAAGGGAGATAACAAACTGCTGGCAGCAGCTCAGATCTGGTTCAAGAGAGCAGCGAGGTCTGGCCCTGATGTGATCTCAGACTCTCTAAATCAAACCCCCCTGATTTCAAGAACTCTCTTGGAACTGTGGCAAAGAATCTGAGGATGAATTGACTCCAAGGCTTTGGGAACAGGGATGGGGTGATGAATACTGGTGCTAGGCCTGCCTGCCTAGAGGACAAATTACTCTCCTTCCTAAAAGCACTTACAGACTCCATGCAGGTTGCTGCTTTTGTCCTTTTTTATTTATAGCCTTCAAATAACCATGGGCTGTTGATGGCCAGGGGAAAGCACCATGCAAATGGCATTCAATCCCAGCAGGAACTCCCTCCCTATAAAACCAAGACCTGCTTTTGGAAAACACAATTGTTCCCACTCTGAGCCAAATGACAGCTTTTGCTACTCCTACCAGCTCTCCCCGAAGCCCCAGGGTGTCCAGGCTGCTCCCCGTCATTTGTGGTGTCCCTCTGTCCCTCACAGGCCCTGAGTCACCCCAGTGGGAGAGGGAGAACATCAGCACCACGACTGACAGACTCTGGGCCACCCACTGCCTGTGCTCTGCATTCTGCTGGCTAGGACAGAGCAGCTGGAGATTTTTGCTTTAGCCCATTTCTCAAATATCCTATTGCTGAAGTATAAGAATGGGCTGTTACAGGAAAGAAGGATTTGATGAACTTCCCACTGTGAGCCCCACAGCTTAATTTATTGTTCTAATCACCTATTCTTTTGCAGCAGTATTATTTTTCTGTCTGCCAGTTCAATCTGAGAAAGTTCACTAGGAAATAGTTTTGCCTCAGAAAGTTCTATTGCTCAGAGAGGGCAGAGCACAGAGGGCAGCAGCAAAGCACAGGGAATCAGTTGTTTTCTCTCACGGCTGCTGCCCAGGTGCTGTAGAACACAAACCCCAGTTTATCTTTGGTGAATAAAATTTTTGCAACTGTCAGGTGGGGGACGGACTTAGTGTGGTGGGAGAGAGACTCGTGCAACACAATGTTTTCTACTTCGAGAGAGTTGAACTCAAGCTGCAGAAGAGCACTGTTGCTATTCCACACTGTCCTGCCTTCAGTGCATGTCTGTACACCTGGATCAGAGGAAGCAAGGGCTGACCACCACAGGACATGGAATCACAAAACTTCCAGGATTTCCCTCGACCTCTGACACCCCAATGAGCGGCCTCCATGCTTTAGACAGAACCATTAAGACTCTTTCAAGTCTGGACCTTGTGGTGACCCACAGTCTGGAACTGTGGCCCCGTGTGAGGCTGGAACAAGGTGTGTGGTCACTGCTCCTGCAGGTGAAGGTGTGACACTGGCCAGCCACAGCCAGCAGCAGACACAGCCACCTGCTTGGGGACAACAGGGAGACTCCTCTGTAATGTGTGATGGGATTCTCACTCCTCCCTTTCCAACACAAGACCCCTCAAAAGGCTATAAGATGATGATCATGACAAAAGGCCCCTCGTCAACATTAGCAGCTGCTCAATTTCCAACTCTTGTTTTCCCACAAACTCCAACTCCAAAAAAATATGAAGTGCAACTTAAGGAAGCTCTCAGCTGTCTACCACTATGTTCATTTCCATAACAGATGTGAAGTAAATTTTGGTCTCTCTTCTATTCCTATCTTGTCTGTCTCTAAATTTTGAGACCTTGGAATTTTGAACTGTTCCTTTAAAATTTATTCAGTATTCGTTGCTGGAGTTTTGAGTGATATTTGAAGCTCTTTTACTTCGTGGATTAACACAGTTACCCTTCCACTAATTAGTCCAAACCTCAGAAAGCCTCAAGTGTTAACTTGAGACTCAATATTCACCCAACCAATAAATAATGTGAGAATGTGAAAAAAACCAGTAAGACAAACTTACGAAGTGTGTGATGTCTTAAAAATGAAGGAGTGGTACTGCTCAGTGAAGATATAACAGGATAAAATCAGGAGCAATGAAATGAAACAAAGCAGTAGGATATATCAGGATGGGAATTTATGTATTTGAAGCTTGTGGAATAGTCTCCCATTGGAAAGAACAAAGAATGAGTCACTTGCACAGCTATGGACAAAGTAATAAATGCTAGAAATGACATAGTTATGTTCAGAAGTTACTTTCATGAACACAGGCTGCACTTGCAGCTCCCACAGTCACAAAAATCAAGCTGAAATTCCGTGTGCTGCCAGCCCTTTGCTTCTCAGCTCCCTGATCTGTGCACACATCCCCGGCCACACTGTTGGCATTATCCTGTCCATGCTATATAAAATTCCTCTCGTTAGTCAATAACCTGGATCAAATCTCTGACATTTCTTTTGGGAATAACTTGTGTAAAAGAGCCCCTGAGTACCTGCTGGAGAAAGTGCAGGTTATTCAGACCTGGAAAGGTCTTTGCCCTGTGAAGGCTCGTGGAGGCTGAGAAAGCAGCTTCCCCTCCTGAGTGCTGGGGGGAGCAGGGGGTGTCAGAGCCTCACATCTGCCACCCTCGTGCACAGCTGTGAGCTGTTCAGGGAGAGCCATCCCTGCTGGCCCAGCTGCCCTCCCATTCACTGTCACTCAACAAGGAACTATTTCACAGTCCTTGCTGGAAACAATAGGACCTTTCAGGAATGAAATCAGATCTTGACTCTGATAGGAAGGCAGCTGGGAGACACATGAAAGCTTCTGCTCACTGTCTCTTCCTTGTCTCCCAAGGTTTGGATTCAAGGAATCCCAGTAAAGCACCCGCAGCCCCTTCAGAGAGGCCAGTGTTGCAAAGGAGCCCCTGAATGCACAGTGCCCTGCAGGAGGATGTGCAGCAGGCTGATAAACAGCTCCCACTTTGGGTGATAGAGGAGGGGGTGAGTGTGCATCGAAACAGATCATAGAATAGAAAAAGAAAGCAATAGGCCAAGAAAGAGCTTTGAATTTCGCTGCTTTGTGGATCCCTAAAGAAGCCCCCTGCTGAAGGCCGTGAGCATCACTGTCCCAGCACAGCCCCTCTGGTTCACCAGGCACAGGTTTGGGGTTCCAGCTCTGAGCTCAGGAGCTCAGTCCCACTCAGGACCCAAGGGAGGAGCTGCTGGCTCCCACCCTGACTCCTTGCACTGCCTTCTCACCACCAGCTATTTGACCTGCTACCCCATAAATCCTGTCTCCTCACACCAGAGAGCTCTCAGTTCCTCACACCACGAAAATAAATGTCCCCTGCTCAAACATTTGTTTGAAATGGGTTGGAAAACTGTATTACAGTGAGTGATTTCAATCTTTGTTCTGTCTGCTGAAGGCTTCGTGCTGCCAGAAACACACAAACAAAACATTACTCCTGTTTACAGATGATACCAATCATTTTCTCCCTCAATAAGTGTTGTACCTGGCCTAGTGGGATTTTGAGAAATGAAAATAAATTTATTTAATAATAAAAAATGAGTGGTGTTGGAATATTATTTGTTTGCATTTGTTTTGAGAAAATGAAGACTGGATCAATAATTCACACTTCCTGCTTTGAATGGACAATTTCACTATGACAAAAGGAATTACAGAACAAAAAAGCTTAGAGGAAATAAAGGAAAAATGTTAACAATAATTACAAGTTATATAACAGCATTTACTTATGGAGAAAAAAGGCAATCTCACTAACAGAATTTGAAGTTAGTTAAAACAAATAAAACCATTTATAAAACACCAGGGATGCAAAAGCAATCACAGAGCTAATTCTACAAAAAGCATGGATGAAATAAGAGAAACTGATAGCAACAACTATAAATTAGAGAGTGAGTATGAGAGAGTGTAGGGGATTTGTAACAAAACCAAAAGGAAACAAGGAAAGCAATGAACAGCACTTATTACCTATGACAGGAATTGTTGTTCTGTGAGGTTTATACAGAAAAAAAATGTAGGACCTTCAATGGTCCATGGTTTCTCTTCATGACTTGCATGGTGGGATTTGGGCAATGGGATCTTACTGAGAGGTGAAACTGGACAGACCAAAACATTTCATTTCCAAGCAAAGGCCAGAAGGGTGACGTGAAAGCGAAATTCTTTCAATCGCATAGAAAAGAAAAAAAATCTCTTTAATGTGAGAAAACTGTAACAGACAATGTAAGGAAAAAAATGTTCTTGGAAGATCTAAGTTGTTTTTCTTTTTTCAAAACCACAAACTTCCCAAAGTGCAATGACTCCTAAACTTTTAACTTAACTCACAGAGCAAAACTGCCTTTCCCAAGAGCACAGCCTCGTGCCTTGCTTGCAGTGAGCTCCTTTGGCCCTGAGTGCTGAGCTGAGCAAGACATTGGTCAGGTTGTAACACACCATCTTAGACTGTTTTATTGTGCTTTCAGCTTTCTGGAAGCTTTCCAGGAGTACCAGGCAAGGAAATGAAATCTTCATCCCAAGGAAAAGATCCCTTTCCAAAACTGTTAATCTTTCCTTATGACAGATTTTGGAATACAAACGTATCCAGAGGGGGTTCACTCGGCACTGAGCTCGTTCATGGGAGTGCTCAGATTGGGGTTGTTACACTGGTACATGTGTTAACAATAATTCAGACTTTTATTCGCCCTGTTTCACCACCACAGCTGCTCTTGGTTTCCCTGCTGGCCCCACCCAGGGACACTTGGAACACAAGCAGACACACGTATGTATTACAGGGAGTGATGCTTTACATCGTTATTAAATCTAGGCTTCCCTTGGCATGCAACATTATCATAACAAACTCATGACTACACAGTTTCTGTCACTGTATAAATTCCATTTCTGCTGCCGTCAGCAGAATTAGAAAGCAGATTTGGTTTCTACATATCATTTCTGATTAATTTTTGCATTACAGGGACTGAAGACAATTCCAGGGCCTCTGGATGGTCCAGATTCCAGCCATTTGCAGGTCTGTCTCACCAGCACGTTCAGTGAAGCTCTTTCAGGGTTCTAAAGAAATGAATGCATGGTGAAGCAAAGACAACAGAGACTGATTGAGTTTAATATTAAAGTGGCTTTTAAGTGATGAGTATTTTCTGAAAAAAATCTAAAAAATTAGATACAACACAAAGAACGAACACAGAGTGAAATTATTTGAGGTCTGGAGAAAATTGCTTTTACTAAGACAATTATTAGTCCAAGGAAGTTATTTAATATCTCAAAAAGAAGATTGACAGGTGACTTAAATGGATCACAGAAGATGGAAAGATATCATCTGACTCTTGAGCTTAGGAAGAAGCAACCGCTTTAAGATGAAGCCAGAAGAATTCCAGACTGGAAACAGAATGTTGGATTCAGCATCTCTTGCCCAAGGAGATGCACATTTCTCCCAAGGTGAATGCTGAAACACAGGTGGTTACTTTCTCTAATCTTTAACCTGCTCTTTGAGCCTGACAGAGTTTCTTGCTCGGTGAGACCTTGGTTATAGGTGAATATATACTGGTGAATAGTTCAGGATTCAGCACTGCACTGGTGGCTCCGTTGTCTATTCAGGCTTTCATTCCAACTCCCTCCCGCTGCCATTTCCTCAGCTGAAATCCCTGAAGAAACATCTTGAAGAACATCTTGAACATCTTTCCTTCCCATGAAGGAGGGAAATCTTGTTTGTCTACTCAGAAAGAGAAAGCCTCAAATGGCCCTTGTTTTCTGCTGGGGAAGTCAAAGAACTGAAGCTCATCCCGTGGCCAAACATCTCCTGAAGTGCTTTCCATGGGCTCATCACCGAACTTCTGCTCAATCCCTGCTCCTTCCCCAAGGAAGTGAAATGCACTTGTTTGCATCCAGAGAGTGCTGCCCCATCCCAAATGCCAACAGCTCAGGAATGGAACCCAGGAATGAGGCAAGATTCCAGTGGCTGAGTCCCCTGTGCTGCTCTCCCCGGGATAACTGGGCTGCGCTGGGGGATGGTGGGAGCATTCCCCGGGAGGTGGACACGTCAAGGAGGGCTTTTTTCACTCAATTCCACAAACCCTTGGGCAAGCACAGAGCTGAGGGGAAGCTGTGCTAGGAGTTCTCTGTGTCTCATCTCAGCCTTTTTCCCTGTGCATTAAAGAAAAGCACTTATTTAGCCCCAGATTGATTCTGCTTTGAGCAGCTCCACTCTTTGTCCCTGCCTTGCAGCTCATTAGATGTTGTTTGGCCTCGGTGTAATTGCTGCTGTCTGCTGACAGGGCACTTCTGCCAACCAGATGGTTTTTATTTTGAAGCATGGCTATTTGATAAAACTGTTCTTAACTCATAAATAAAGGAGGAAGCTGTTGCAGGGGTTCTATTCTTCCCATTAGCAATTGAGATTACTGGATATAAAAAAAGGTCATGGATTGAATTTGACATTTATGTAAAAGAATCAACACAACACTCTATGCATCAGTTAAAACTTTTCTGTACTTTGGTGGGTCTTGCAGATTCCCTTAATAAGCACTGATTTCTTGTTAGATGATAAAATGAAAATATCTCATGGATCTTGGTGAAGGAATATTTGTTGGCAGCAGAAACTGTTTTTGTAATATGCAGAGTAGGTACAGCTACATGAACTTGAAAAGCTTTACAGGTTGAATCAGTAGTGAAAATCCCATGATCTTGATATTTCTCTCATTTTCCTTGATGTCTGTTTTCTTCACTGTTATTTTCTGTATTTCCTGGGTTTGTCCTATGCTGGAAAGACTGGATACTGATCTTCAATAAGATATTAATTTTTAGCTTCTGGGACCGTACAACTTCCTATGTGTATAGTTGTGTATACTTCATATCTGTATGTTGGACAGAATATAAACCAAATATTTTCAAAATGGCCAACATTGATTTGACAATTTGTCACTATTTAAATTTGAATGAAACAAATTCTAATTTGGCACCAGGTGATGAAACTGAAGTTTATTATTTTACATTGCGTTTTCCCATCAGAAATGCTTTTGTCACCCTGTTGCTACATGAAAAACTAATCAAATGAACACTGGAAATCAACACCACAGAAGAAATGTGGGGTGGCTCTTCCTAAAATGTCGCTACAAGCAGAGGACAAAGTTTTTTCTACTTACACCCAAGTTTCTTTTTGCTTTAAGCCTTTTCAAAAGGCTGCCTGACAAACTGACAGGTAAAAAGAACCTTAGGCACTGGCTGGCTCTACATTCAAACAGGGAATGTTAAAAGCTCCCTAGCAGCTGGCTGTGGCAGTAGGAACTCTGAGAACACCACTAATTTTCCTTTTATTCCCTCAGCCCAGAAATAAAAGACATTTTAAGCCACAACTTGGACTCTTTGCTGATGACTGAGTCCCTGACAGTTCAGAAAGGCACTTTAGAAACTTTAATTTCCAGTAAAGCTAATATTCTAAATAAACAGGAAAGGAAACATGCCATGAAAGACAAAAAGAACTTCTTCAAACACCTTAAAACCCAGGCTTTTGGATGTGCACGGAACCTAAACTCCCAAATGCAACCTCCTGCTCTTCTTTTGCAACAAGGAGAAGCACCAAGCTGAGCAATATTTGCAGGCCTTGATAATAAACATCAGTCCAGGCCATTTCCAAGTGTTTGGAACAACAGTTGGTTGGTGAGTAAGCTGTTAATAGAAACCAGAGGATGGATCTCCAGGGGTAACGTGGGGGTGTTCAGCAGTGATAGAGGCTCTTGTTCTTCCTGGAGGGAAAGGTTTCAGGTGTCAGAGAGTCCCTGAGCACGTGAGCTTCCCATTCCTCCACACCTGGCCAGGTACAGCACGAGGACAATGCCATGGGCACAGCAGGTATTTCCTCAGGCTTTCCAAGAGCTTAGAAAATACTGAAAGAAGTTGGGATTGTGTTGTGTGTAAATAAATAATGGTGAGAATCAGACAAGCCCTGGGTGGTTTATATATCACACAAATAAAATTGTACATCCAGCACAGGTTAAGGAAGGTGAGGCCCCAAATTATGAAAAAAACAAGAAAAAGTCATCCAGTGTAACCTGGAGGGGTCAGGATACCCACTGGGTGCCCAGAAAGGTGCATTACTCCTGGTTTTTCTGCAAATATTTACTCATTATTCAAATGAAATGTTACTTCACCAAAACCTCATTACACAATGTACAGTAGAGCCTGTGGAGCCACGAATGACACTTGATGTTATTTGGTTTATTCCAGCTATGGTCTTCTCCAAATAAAAATGAATTATGCACTTGACTGGTTGGCTGTGCATTTTCCTTAAGTCATCTTACAGAAAGTGATTCCAAGATGAGAGAAAATAAAAACTAATTTGACTTACGAATGATAATTGCTTTGGTAAAGGCAAAAGCTGATTGCAACAGACAGTGAGGAGGCAAAGACCTTGGAGCAGCCAACAGGGCAGATTTTACAGATTTTACATTTTTGCTCCAGAAGACACAGGACCTTCATAGGAGACCACCAGCAGTGGCATTCCAACCAGACAGCTTACTGACAGCAGTCCTATTATAAATAGATTCGGATTCCTAAAAACTATTCTTCCACAAATTAAATAATTTAACTTCAACCAAAGTAAAAAATAGACTAAAAATGTTTGCAAATGGTTGTCACTTGGAAAAAAATTACCCCTGAGGTTTCACAAAGCTCCAAATATTCCCCAAATGGTGTAATTATTGCAATGAATTGTCTGTGGAATAAGCGGCTGCTCAGTAGGAATTAGTGAAGCACAGCAGGGTGCAAAAGGTGGTTTCAAGTAGGACTGTAACTTCCTGATGCCACCCTGGGGAGGTTTTGTAGGTGCTCAGGAATGTTCCATGGCAGGTGACACATCCCTGGGTGCTGCAGGGCCTTGGGGATGGGCACAGCATGGGGGGCAGGATACAGGATTCAGGATACAGGATACACTGGCAGACACAGGGGCTGACAAATCCGAAGGAAAATTAACCAACAGTAACAGGACCTTTTCCTACTACACACCTGAACGTGGTGGGACAGCTTTCCACGAAGAGCTATCAAATGAAATGGGATGATCATAGGAAAATTCAGGTTTAGGATAAGGATGGCCAGTTCCTGACTATCAAATCTTTTAGGCTACATAAGAACCATGCTGACAGTGTGATGGGCACAGTGCTCTCACAATGCTCTCCACTCCCCCATCACACTGATGAATGTGCTTCAGTTTTACCATTCCCAAAGGCCACCCAAAAATCTATCAGTATTTTCCACCCATAAATCAGAACTGCAAAACGACAAGTGACAAATGACCAGCTCTGTGATGAAATCTGATGAAAGGCTCTACCCTCCTTGCCCAATTTCCTATTCATCAAATATCTTCCTAATTAATTCTGACTTCAGTGTAAATCTCCAGCCTGTGCTTTTCAGAAAGTCAGAGCAGATGATGATAAACTGGTCCTGTAGGTACTGATCTCTAAATCTGAGTTTCAGAGCCACATTTGGCAAGGGACTAATTAATGTCCAGGGGGGTAAACGATGCCAGTCTGCAATGTCTGAGTACTGCAACAGCCCAGGGGCAGAGGCAGAACCACCCCTTCCAGTGAAGAAATCCTGAATATTAGTCTGAAGTCAGGAGCAGAGTTTGATGAGTGAGATGGAAGCAAGTTCATTTGAAGTCCTTCCAGAATGATCTTCATAAAGCATGTAGCCTGTCTAACAACATCTGAAGAGCTGCAAAAACAGTCAATAGCTGCAACAGCTCAGAGACAGGAGTCCCACTGAGTCTGGACAAAATCATTACAAATGAGGAGAGCCATGTTTGTGGAGAGGAAAGGATGGAATTCATTAGAAGAGCAGTGACAGTTCATATTCCTGACAACGAGGAACCAGCAGAATGGGGGTTTTGTTTGTTCCTTTGTTTATTAGAAAGATCTTACAGCAAAATAAACACTGAAAATTGAAAAATGGTTTACAGTGACGAACTCTGGTAAATCCAACCTCTTTTACAAGGGAATACCAAAGCAGATTTTAAACATTTGGCAGCTTATCAGGAGCCAGAGGAAGATTAACTATGTGAGTGAAAAATCAGGCTGAGAAACCAAAACCAGCTTTTCACAATGAAGGAAAGCCAAGAAGGAACAGGGTCTAAAAAGCATTTGGAAAGAAATGGTAAGATCATCACACTCTTAGGAAACAGATCATTGAAGCAAGAGGAATTTGAATTCCTTTTGGAAGTGTGCAGGTATTTTTTAAAGTAAGACTTCAGCTGTCTAAGGGCACAGGGTCACTCAGAAACAATCACAGGTAGTGGTCCTGCCAGGGGTGCTGTGGCTGGTGCTGTGCACAGACAGCACAGAGACATGGGGTGGTTTTCATAAAAGTCACCAAAATGGAATGCCTGGAGCTCCCAGATTCCCTGGTGGATTTGGCAGATCTCTGCTGAAGCTCCAAATGCTCTCCCTAGCTGGGCTGTGCTGTGCTCATGAGACCTGGGGGTAGGAAAGGCTTCCTTCTGGGTGCAACAAAACACAAAATTCATTACCACTTGATGTTATTAAAGAACAGCAGGAAAAGTTTGGGTTTCCAGCTCTGTATTCAATTCCAAATACAACAAACATATTCCACTTCCTACATTCCCATGGAAATTCCAAAGCCTACAGACTCTTCACTTGTTTTTAAACATTCGTGTTTGATGTTTAAAAGCTTTGCCTTCCCTTTCAGGGGTGGGTGATCCCTGCATACCTCTCTCACTCTTTCCTAGAGGAGTTGGGATTTGTAAGAGGAGTTCACAACACACTCAGTGCTTTTAGATCTGAATGGCTGCAAACACCAAAGCCCATCACTGTGTCCCTAAGCCCGTGTGGTGTAATAGCTCTGAGAGTCCCAAAGATAAACAAAGGTTCCCAGGAAAACCTCCAACTTGCTGTATTCCTTTTAAGGAATTTCAGATTTTCCAGCGCAGTTAGACGAGGCATTACACACATTTCAGACACACTTCTTCACACGGTAGAAAAAAGAGAGAGAAGGGAAGGGGAGCCAAAACCTCTCTGACTTTTCTCTGGCCGATCTCAACCATAGGAATTCCCCAATCATGAAAACGCTGGGCTCTAGCTAAGGAAATGCTGTTGATTAGGGAAAAACGTTCCAGATGTTAAGCGAAAGCAATTTGGAGAGGAAGGGAAAGTGGAAGAGGGAGGAGGGGTGTGAGGTGACCCCACCCTCGCAGGGAGCCCAGCAGGGCCTTGTACCCTCTCGGGGCTGGGGAGCAGCCAAGTGGGAGAAGCTCTCACACACTCCCCCCAGTCTGTTCTTCCCCCTCCAGGCAGCAATTACTGCTCCACTTTAACTCTGTCCATTCTTTATATCCTTTCTGGTTGGCATTATTAGGTGAACACATAAATAAATCAGAATTAAAGTTACATAGGAAGAAACAGAAGGACTGACTTTTCTTCACAATTCCCACCACACATCCTTACTAGCACAGTGTCCCTGACAGATCCAGAGGTATCTCCAAAGGTGTGGATAGAGTTAAAATAGCAAGAGAAGACACTGCAGTCAGAGTGAAGACAAATGCCTTAGTTCTTTGTAAGGTTAGTTAATGTGATTTAACTCTTTGTGTGCTTTGGAAAACAGCCAAAGCAAACCAGCTGCTCATTTCTCTGGGGTGAACTCCCAGGGCTCACTGAGAACTCCTTGAGTCCTCCTGTCTGTACTTTACTGCCTGTCAGAGTAATGCTGCTCCAATCAGATGTTTAGGGAAAAAGAAGAGAAATGCAAATAATTAAACCACTCATCAATCCTGAGGGCCTTCCTGGGACAGCAATGGCTGGGACAGGGACAACTGAGGTTCACTGCTGCCCTGCATGGGCAGAGTCTGCTCCTGTTTTCTAGAAAGTGAAAGGAAACTTATGAAATCAAGCTCAGGAGTGGCAATGACTCGTTCTCATGATGAGACTGAAGAGTAAAAACAATGTACTGAGGGTGTCATTCTAGTGGAACCTCCAAATTTTAATGCAGGACTTAGCCATAGTATTTTTCAGAAATACAATCTGCACCTGCCATGTAAGACTAAAACCAGGCCATTGAAAGATGCCCACTGAGAATCCTGGGAAAGGCTTTGCAGTCCTTGCAGAGGAACTGTCCAGAACTGAGCTCAACAACTCCCTGGAGAACTTCCTGCAGGGAGGCAGAACGAGCTGGCAGAGGACATGGACAGGATGACCTAATAGGTTTTTTCCATCTCTGATGTCTGTGATTACGTAATTCCATCTTGATATGGGACCAGAGGCGTTGACAGTTACATCTGCAGCTTCTTTTAAAAAGTTACCGACTCTACCCATGGAACAGATCAAAAATTTAAGGGGAAAACATCACATGAGTATTAGGAATTGAGGGTGTGTATCAAATTTGGGTTAATGACGCTTCTTAAAAGCCATAAATGGGAATGAAGATGCAATGAAAGCAAGGATTGCTCTTGGTTTAAAAGGCCAGTGAAGATATGACCAGATGATACAAAGCACAAAGATGCTTATTACGTAAAGTTTAGCACTGCTACAAAGCCGTGAACAAAGGGTTTGAAATTTTGTGTTTTCTTCAGCATATAAAAGAAAATGTCTCTTACCAAAGCAGAGTTTCAGTCCAAAATTTCAGAACCTTTCTGCTCCTGCAGGTGTCCTTGTGTAACATATTTTCTAAAGCATTTTTAAAATGAAAAATAGTAAAGACTCTAATGGTGCTTTCTTGGCTATGGAAATCAGAGCAGTTATGAAAAGCAATAAAGCAGCCTTTCTCTTCTAGCTGCCAACAACTCCAGAAACATGTTTGCTGGAACTCTGACCCCTTACATAGAAAACATTAAAACAACTGCAACTTGATACAATTAACTGGTATTAGATTCAAAGTTTGTGAGGCCAACTGGCTTTTATGATATATTTCTTGGTACTTACATACTAATGGAAAAACTCCAAACTTTTGAAAAATATATTCCAGATAGGCTGACTGTTAACTTATTTTTTTTTAAAGCAAATGCTTTAGCAGCTGCTCATCCTGTCTGCAAAGAAGGAAAAGCAGACACACAGAATTCCTACTGCTGTACACCCAAGGAGCTTCTCTATCTTGTTCAGCCCCTCCTCAGAATCCATTAACAATGGCAATATTTGAGGTGTTATGGATAAAGCTTTCACTGCACTTCTCAGAATGCCAGTATCAGGGCTGTAACATTTCCCAATCCTTCCCTTCATTCCCTGGCTTAGTATTGAAGGTGGTAAATAAATCTCCTTCTAAATCACAGAATGGGTTGGGTTGGAAGGAACCTTGAGGATCATCTCATTCCACCCCCTGCCGTGGGCAGGGACACCTTCCCCTATCCCAGGGTGCTCCAAGGCCCATCCAACCTGGCCTTGGGCACTGCCAGGGATCCAGGGGCACCCACAGCTTCTCTGGGCACCCTGTGCCAGGGCCTCCCCACCCTCACAGGGACGAATTCCTTCCCAATATCTAATCTAAACCTCCTCTCTGTCAGTGTGAAGCCATTCCCGCTCACCCTGTCACTACATGCTCTTGTAGATCAATCAATCAATCAATCAATCAATCAGAAAGCCTTCAGCTCTGGCCTTTCTCTATGATCCTCTCTCCTGTGTGACAGGACAAGGGGGCTGTGGTCAGAGTGGTAACTCTGGTGGGATGGTGATGTCACAGAACTGGAGACAGTCCTGGAACTGTAACTCCTCTGCATTCCTTCCACCCGTGTTAGGAAATGAGAAATAGTGCACCAGCTCTGGAAGAAATATTTCGAAAATATTTCATAGAAAAAGAAAATCCTACAGTACACATCAATCAGCGTGCGACCCCGAAATCTCTTCCTGTGCAAATCTTTAATGGGACTTTAAAGCTGCAGCTTTCGGTGCTGGTTCTGAATTATGAACAGAAAAGGCATTTCTTATGGAACCTGTGAATCTGTAGGGTGCCAAGTGAAACAATCCAACATCTCCTGAAACTCAGCTTTTCCTGCCTGCATTACGTGGTTCTTTGCTTCACTCTGTGCATGTAAAAAGGAGCAGAACACAGGGGATTTACTGTGCCCCTTACGGAAAATACCTGCCAGCTGCTCTATTTTGGGTGTGATTTATCCAGAGGAAAGTGCTGTTAAATATCTGTACACCCTGTACAGGATAGAACTTGACCTACCATATATTCTGTGTATTCTGGGGAGAAAACCAGAAGTTCACATTGTTCGTTCTCTGATGTTTTCACAGATAACAGTAATTTAACATTTTAAAATCTGTTTCTAATCGCAGGGTTGTTGTTTCTTTTGTTTGTCTGTGTGTTTGTTCATTTATTTGTGAGTTTTTTAAAGAGTGTAAAAGCTCCTATAACTGGCAAGCAGACAGAGAAAAAGAAATTAGGATGCCCCATGATCAGATAGAAACATTTCAAACCCTTAGAGAAGTCAAACTGAATGGAATCCATGAACAAATTACTCCAGCTCTTTGAGTAATCAATTCCAATCACTATTAATAATACAACTTTTCCTTCAAAGAATTACTTTCACCTTATAAAGTCAAAGCTTGAAACCTCCTTAATCTTTAATAGAGCCTGCAACAATTACTACAGGCAGAGAGGACCCACAAATTGGAAGCCCCGAGTGATTCTCTCCTTCTCCAACCAACTCTTCTGACGATCATAAATAACAGTAAAATTACCATAAAAATTAATAGTACTACAGTTAAAGAAAATCATTATGTAAAGGTTTATGAATTTTGCAGCCATTAATAGACATAAGTTAATGAGCCATAGGCCTTCCAGAATATGATATCAGATATTTTTCCACCAATGAAACTTTCAGAGTTCCAAATCCTTCAGAGGTCACCAACTTCAAAAATGGAACAGAAAGTTACTGTTTAATACTAATGTGAGTAAAAATGGAACAGAAGTATTAGAGCAAGTATCATCCATGGCAATTTGAAGAGTCTAAAAGAACAAGGTCAGGAAATCTACTGTGTCAACAACTTCGAATGAAGAAAGACAAAACTAAAATATCCAAGATGAATAAGATGCATTTTGAACACTCTGTGCATTTTAAATTCACTTGTACACATAATCATTTTATTGTTGAAAAACTCTTGGCAATTAAAAGATTTTGATTCTAGAAAGGAAAGCCTCAAGACTGTTCTAGATGAGATATGAGATATTATAAGAAAGGCATTAAAATAATGATAAATCAATGTGAGATTCACTATTAAATGCAGGTGGTAAGAATAATACACAAGTAAACATAAAATGGTTTATTTGTCCTACTTATCTTATTACACTTCGTATTACAATTACAAAAAATCAGATACCACATCTTAAACATACTTACACATTCAAATTTTACATGTGCATTTTTTTTATGGTAAAACACAAAAGACAAAAGATAAAAATGGCTTCACTTTAAAGTGGGGGAAAGAAAAAAAACAACCCACCAAAAAACCCACCCCACACGTCCCAAGAGTCAAGTTAAAGATTCAGGAGTCAGGGCTAGGAGGGAAAAGGAAGATAAATAATTTAGCACTAAGCATAACTAAAGCCTGTCAGTCTGCCAGCTTTAAGAGAAATAAAAAGGTTTACAAGGATCCTGAGAGTTTTTACAGAACCTCTGGGGGTTTGAAAAAATAAATCCAGAACAAGAAAAGAGTTTTGAAGTATTCTGCATAAACAGATTTTAAAGACACTGATTAGACTGTGAGAATAATCATAGGGAAAGATTCCTTTAGGTGGGAATCAGGCTGTTCCTTGGGGTTTGCCCTCCTGTACCATCACCGGCTGCTCCATCCATGGATTCTCCAGCTGTGGTGCTGTTGGGAGCTGGGAATGATGAACTTCCAGGAGACCAAACACTCCAGCATCACAAAGAACAGGGGTGAGCCTAGGTGTGGCACCAAATGTTGCTGTGGCTGCCAAGGAGGTAAAGTTGACGGAGTCCGCGGTACCATGAATTTGTCCGAAGTAAGAGAGTTTTAATGGAAGATTGAACAACTTTTATATGTTAATAGGCGAAAGTGTGTTGAATGGCATAAAATGATTGGTCACTGGGACACCCACCCCTTGGGGTGATTGCTCCAGTTCTGAGACGTCCGTTTCTGGATGTTTTTCTGGTTGAAGCCACAACAGTCCTTGAGAAGTAGGTGCAGGTGCAGAGATTTACAAAACTATAACATTGTTTTAAAATTCTTCACATGAGAAAGAGAATCTTCACAAAGTACTGCAAGGGCTAAAGAAATTCCCAGCCTGAGGCCTTTTTTCATACCCATATCAAATGCACAACAGACACACAGTGACTCCCCTGCAGTGAAACACTGCACACAGTGAAACACTGCACACAGTGAAACACTGCACACAGTGACTCCTGCATTCAAACCCTGCACACAGTGACTCCTGCAGTCAAACCCTGCACACGGTGACTCCTCTGCAGTGAAACCCTGCACACAGTGACTCCTGCAGTGAAACACTGCACACAGTGACTGACTCCTCTCAGTGAAACACTGCACACAGTGACTCCCCTGCAGTGAAACACTGCACACAGTGACTCCTGCATTCAAACACTGCACACAGTGACTCCTGCAGTGAAACACTGCACACAGTGACTGACTCCTCTCAGTGAAACACTGCACACAGTGACTCCTCTGCAGTGAAACCCTGCACACAGTGACTCCTGCAGTGAAACACTGCACACGGTGACTCCCCTGCAGTGAAACACTGCACACAGTGACTCCTCTCAGTGAAACACTGCACACAGTGACTCCCCTGCAGTGAAACACTGCACACGGTGACTCCTCTGCAGTGAAACACGTGCTAAAACACCAACCCTGAGCACTCCTCAGTTGTCATTCTTGTGTTTTGGAGTGGCCATGCTTCAACCGAGACAGGGAAGGAAAGAAAAACCTCAGCAAGCCTTGGCCACTCGCTTGTTTATGGGAGGTGCCAGTGCAGAAGATGAAAGGGGAAACTTCACATTATTCCCTTCTACTTTAATTTTTTCTTCCCTTCTTGTTTTTGGATTTTTTTAAAGAAGACTCTATAGTGAGGTCCTTTGATTTGCATAAACCCAGGAGTTAAACTGCAAAACCTGGACGTAAAAATGTGAATTCCATATCATGCTCACGTTTTAAACTGCAAAACCTGGACGTAAAAATGTGAATTCCATATCATGCTCACGTTTTACTTCAAACTGAGATGTAACCTTGTACTTCACTGCTCAGACAACGTTAACTGTACGAGAATCACGGAAATGAACCAAGTTCATCTAAGACATAAAGCAATTTTGAATTGCATTGATTACAGTGATCAGTCTATCACTTTAATGTCATCTCAGCTGACATTTATTAAAAAGACATACATGTGACAACCCATTGATCCTTAACACTGCAGCTGAGATAAAAAGTCTATTTGCAAAGGAAAATTACTTCTTTAATTAGAAATGGAGTATCATTTTCTCTTTTCTTTGTTAGAACCTCAGCAGCCACGGATGCAATACAGCACAGGAGGGGTTGCAGAACCTGGCATCTCCTTTGACTTAAGAGGCTTCATAGTTAATCATTCAAAGTTTTGCAAATGAGCACTGGAGATGGGAAAGAAAACAAGTTTATTCCACCTGTGTGTGGGCATTCCAACTCCCTGTTGCTTGGGAAGGGTCTCAGATGGAGTAAAGCAGCAATGAAAATATTCCACAGGCTTCTTCCAAGGTTTTAATGAGTTAACTGTGGTTAGACATTACACCTCTCCTAAAGACCAACTATTTGATGAAAAACAATCCAGCAAATATTGGCAAGGAATATGCTGTAGAAACGACTGAATATTGTTAGTCATTTAATGTATATGAAAAAATAAATCCCAGTCTATCAGAAGATATTCCACAAGCAGTTAAAATGATAAATGTGTCTGATACACTGTGAATGAAATGCTGCTCTAGAAATTCCAGGAGCATTCCTTGTTGGTGAACAGAATTTTGAAGCCAAGTTATTTAGTCTGTGGACCTATAAAATCCTATTTTTAACATTGTTTTCTCTTTGTACAAATCCAAAATTACATATTTGGAAGATGTTACATTGCATACAGTGTTGCTTTTAGTTCTAGGGTTGGTCAGTCTGATTCTCTTTAGAGGATTATCTTATTTTTATAAATTATATTAACGATTTCCCATCTCTCAGAAATGCAGGGGCACCTCCACATTCTACAAATGTAGATTCCACTCCTTCCACTCTTCCATCAGTTGTATTTTATACTCTACTTGAAAAGCATGTAATTCAACAGATCTGGGTTTAATTTGTATAAGTTTACAGCATGAAAATCACAAGCTAATATTGAAGTGGACTAGAAAAGTAAATCTCCACGTTCTTGTGTTTGTAGACTTTTTATATCAAGTGACATTAATTCTGGATAAACAACTCATATTCTCTCCAGTAATTAAAATCAGAAAAAAATCAATGCACTGCTTATGTCTCAGCTGAACATGGAGTCTATATGTCAAAAAATGTCCAGACTGAATGATTATTTACAACAAAAGCCTTCAGATTCTTCAGATTCTTTTGTACAGTATGTAACCTTTCCGATCTACTTAAATTGCTGCCTACAAATAAACTAACAGTAACTTCTCATCTAGTCATAAAAATAACTTAATTGGATTGCTATTAGATATTTAATTGGCTTCACAATGTTGGTACAGTATCTGCCTATAAAACTTCGGAAAATATTGCCTTAATTCATCTGAGTAAACTATCAATTCCCTTACAACAATAGACAGAAATCTGCATTCCTCTTTTAACTTTCCCCTGGGTACAGATTAAAACTTTCAGGTGGCAGATCTTTATTTTGCTATAAGCTCTCCAAATACTTTAGAAGTATGAAGAAGTTTCTGTTCAGGAGAGTGGAATGATTTGAGTCGAGCGATTTTTGTACCCTTAGTTTACAAAAGATAAATTATTCCTAGAAGCCTGGGACCGTACAACAGAACAACAGACACCAAGAGCTTCAGTGCTCTAAACACAGGACACAGTTGTGTACAGAAAGAATGACTTACATGAAAAAATTAATGGGTGGAATTCATACCTGCTCCAATTCCAGAGCCTTGTGTGGGATGATGCTAATATAATCTAATAATATCAGGATCAAAGATGAGTGGAATAAAACTTCCAATTTTAGATGCTCTTTATCTGCAGGTGTGAATGTATAATGAATTCTCACCACTGGCTCCTATTATAAATCCAATGATTTTGTACTCTGTGACAGCAGTTTCTACAATTTTCTTTTGGCACAACCTGCTTGGAAGATACGACAAACCCGCGGGGTGCCAAAACGCTTCTCTAAATGATCTACTTCGCAAGACAGCTTCCAAGTGTGACCCTGATGAATCTTATCAAACTCTTGGAATAGAATAAACATGAAGGAAAGAACCCACGTATCATTTACTTAAGTGGGTATTCAGTTGTTTTTTTAACATCCTACTGCACAGCCATGCCAAAGGATTCATCCCAGCATTCGGAGCATTTTAAACCCAGGTTAAATAGAAAACCATTACTGGGTGGGATAGAATTGCACTGTGGCTATTTTTGAATCCTGCTGCCTCAGACAAGTGCAATGAATCAGTTGATGTCACCTCAATTACCGTGTTAGCTCTAATCAACAGAACAGCTCTTCCCATCCATTCTGTGTAGGGAACTCTCGGAATTAGGGAGCAGATTTTCCAGTGGACAAAACCACCCTCTGGCAGATTACAAGGGTCAGGATTTGACAGAGTAAGGCTGGATGAGTCTATTTTAATTGAATATCAGATCATTTTAATGGTACAGGAGGCATTTCATTGCCCTTCCTAGCGACGGTTCAGTATAATTGGGGAGAAGCATTTACGTGCAAAAGCTACACAAACATGGGGAGGGGATCATTACACATCCTCCAAAATACTGCTTGGAATTAAGGTAGATTCCAGTTTGCAACACAGATTTCCAAAGGTGTCTCATTTTTTCACCTTAGTATGCCATGCCCTGCTGCAAACACCCAGGACTGGACAGTGAGGACCAGCAGAACGCACTGAGAGGGTTCCTGAGCACACAGGTACAGGGAAAAGTGAGCATGAAGAGAATGAACCAGGGTTGTTCCCTCCTCCACTCTTGGTCTAGGAACCCTTCCATATGCTGCGTTCTATTTATTATTTCTGCATTGCATCAGGGAGGAAATATTCACACTGAGCCACGGGGATTAAAGACTGAAGCTCTAGAGAAGTCGGATCACATCCGTCATATCCAGCTGTTTTCAATTCCAACACCTCACACCTGCTTTTATTTATTATTCCTGGGCTAGACAAGACAGGGCTCATTTTTCAGTCTTTACAAGCTTTCCTAGAAAAGACACAAATCAATGTATTCCTTCCCCTTTTGCCTCTGCAAGAGAATATTAAAGCAAACTCCTGACATGGTGAGGACCTGACCTACAGGAGCCACTCACATCCCGAGGCTGGACAGCTCCCTCTCCTCTCCCAGCATGGGGACAACGGCCCAAAATGGAACAGAATCACCATCAACTACAGAATTCTGTGTCAGCACAGACTCTTAACCCCACTTACTCCCACAGACTTCAACTGCCTTGTCTTCATCTTACATTGGAGGTGGACTCAAGAGGTTTGGGTGGTGGTGAATGAACAAACTGATTCATGGAGTACTTTAAGCAATGGGTTCTCCACTTTTACTCATTTTCAGCTTCCATTCCAGCAGCCTTTTTGCTGGCAATCCATCTGAATTGCTTTCCTGTTCTTTATCTGGAGATCACACTGCCTGAGCATTTGATTGCACTTTTTATCAGGTACTTTTTCCAGACAGGGACTCACAAGTCATTCCTCTTACAACCCTCTCTCATGTCATGGGTTAGTCTTTCATTAGGATCTTTCTAATTAACTGTTCAACAGTCATAATCCAGACACATTTAAAATGCAAGCCAAATGTCCCAGGCCTCCTTGTCCTTACTGCACAAACACTTTCCCAAGTGCAGTTGTTCCTCTCACACATCTGGCACACCAGGTTATTATTTGAGGCAGCAAACTCGTGTCTTGATTGCAATTCATCCACCTGATTTTTTGAATCAGCCAAATACATAGAAAACCTTCCCACACCAAAGAAACAGGCCCTGAAGCTCTTAAAACATTTGAAATTCTTGCATGAAATTTAGCACTGAAACACAAAGCTTTATTATCTGTAATGAAATGCATTAGGACATGCTGAACACACTTGCTTTAAAAGGCAACTCTGCCACATTACTCATTAAAAAATCAAGGATATTCCATAACGAGAACAACTGTCAGTCTGAATTCAAAACCAAACTGATGCCCTAGAATTTGGACAGCCTGTAATAAAACATACCTATAGCTGCCATAACACTGATGTGCTGTAAATCTACCCAGTTTTGGGAAGAGCAATGCACACTTACCAGACAGACATCAAGGCAATTGCCCATGATACAATGTTAAAAAAAAATAGCTTGTACGTTTTGCAGTAGCATCAAGTCTCTATTCAAGTGTAAAAAAATTAATTGACTCCATCTGTATTGGCCTAATGACTGATTAAATGACTAATCACGGAAGTCTTAATTAAAATCATTTTTCTGTACAGAAGAGGATGGAGGGAGGAAGGCAATCATTAATGTGTTCTAATGTATGTCAGATTCCATTTGTGCCTTTTCCTAACAGCCACCAAATGAGTAATTACACACAAGGTCATTCTGTAAACTTTGTGCTCACATGCACTGATTGGATCTGGGTTCTGCACGGGGCTGCTTCTTCCCCATCACAGCGCAGGTAATTAATAGTGCTCAGCATAAATAATAAAGGAACCTGACATTTCCTCTTCCATCACCAGCCAGCCCAGATTCACACACAGCTTTCATCCGCTGCTGGTGAAGTCCCACACCTCACACACTCCATCAAGCACATCCTCCTCAGCCATTCCATATTCTTCATGCACTGACAGGGATCCCCATCACACAGTGAAATTCCAGGAATTTTTCCTGCATGAAGAAAATGACCAGGCAATTAAAAGAATCCTTTTCAAGCAAAGCAGGATGGCAGTAGGAAACTTATTTTAAGTTTTATTTGCCAGCCACCTGACGACCTGATGCATAGTGACCTTTGCTATGGAAAAATAACAAGCTGCTTCCACCTCAACAGCTGAGAAGAATCTATTTAAAACAATGTATTAAAATGTGTAATGGAATAAAAAAGTGCATCTTGAGACTGGATAAACCAACTTTCCACTGGCATGTGGCACTTACACAGCACCGACACTTTTTGATGAAACATTGCATATAAAATATTAAAGTCCAAAGCACAAATTGTAACACAAAATATTTTGTTTGCTGAATGCTGTCCTGAAATTCTAGAAATTGTTATTTGCAGCCACAGCAAATCTTCACGTCTCCAGCTGCAACAATTTTCCATATCCCAGATGACAATACATTATCATGTATAAAAGAAGGGGTTTTATAAAACTAAAATCAAATGTTTTAATGGGGAAAAAAGAAGTTTGTACAGCCCTGTCACTATTATCAGCAAATGTCCAATTCTACAACTTTCCCTTCCTTCAAAATCCTGAATTCAAATGTGCAGCACTGGTGTGAGGTGCAGGTGGAGGATCAGGGGCCAAGTTAGTTCCAGCTCTTCTAAAATAAGTGAACCAACTTTCACTTCTGACTAAATTTCTTCAATTACTCTTTTTCCTAACCAGAAGTATTCTGAGCCACAATCCTGATGAGGAAGATCTCTGCAGAGCCACTGGACATGAACATCCCCCTTTGAAAGGACAATGTGCTGCTCTAGAGTGCCCAGCTGACTAAAAATAGGGCTCAGAACATGGAGGGAGAAGCTAAAGGGACAAAAAATAAGAAAAGAATCTTAAGTCATTACACGACTCTACAATGTCCAATTACACTTCTGGCATGATTAAGCACTACCCTGTCTAAACCATTCAAAATCATTGAAGTCACAGAACAATGTAAGTAAAGCTACATCAAGCAGCTTCATCCAGATTTCAAGAAAATACGATTTTCAACGACTCTGAATTAATTATAACACAATCTTGACCCTACTTACCGCATAACAGAAGAAAACAAAAATATGTGACAACAAATCTCAGCTTGCAATAACTGTCAGTGTCACATATGAAAGAAGTTCATTTTACTAATAAAGGAAATAGAACTGAGTGATAGATTTAAAATTAAATTCAGCTATTCTATAAATGTCAATCAGAGTTTTAAGGTGGCTCTCAAGGCTTAAAACCAGCACTGAGACTCAAACGTGCCACTCTCTGGGCTTCTAGGGAATTAATGAAGCTCAGTTTCATCTTCCTTTGAAGACACATACATTTAAAACAACCACAAAATCCATCACCACCACACCAGAACACTCCAAAATAAACAACGTACAGATGGCACAGTAAATCTTTCAAAACCTGAAGATATTTTTATGGAATAATTCAACACAATCTGCACTACTCTGCTAATGCAAATGAAAACTTGCACAACTACCTAAATTACAGGGTGGTGTGCCATTCTTAATCTTCTCAGAAATGTAGGAGTTCCTGTTTCAATCATTTCTATTGTTTGAAATACACCCGGTGATAATGGAGCGGCTGCCACTGCAGGCAGAGAGCGACTTCTGGGTGAAGCTAATTAATAACTCAGATCTTGCTGCAGCTTGGAAGAAATCAGCAGACAGAGGGGAGGATCAAGGGGTGAGAGAGCTGAGAGGGCACTGAGTGCCCTGTCCAAAATTCAGCACTGTGCTCTTTTGGCACACATTGATTATTTAGGTTATTCTTGGTCTTTAATAGTGTAAAATATTTAAAAGTCAGACATTTCAAACGTTGCATTTCAGGGACCTCTCAGGTAGATCCCCTCAGCACACAAGGACAGACCCTTCACATCACAGTATGAAAGGCCATCTATGCTGGATGAACAACACCCTTTGTACTTCTTTGCATTTCTTCAAGTATTAAAAAATACTAAGAAATCTCATGGGCAAAGACAGACCACAGAGGGTGATGGTGTCTTGTGAAGGCACCTCCAGCTATTCTAGATCCACAAATCTGAGAATTTGCAACTCTTTAGGCCACTTAATTGGATAAAGCAAATGGGTGCAGACTAAAGGGTCCAAATGCATCCAAGTGATGCCATTTAAGGAAAAAAACCTCAACAGTTTTGTTGTTCACAAGGCAAAAATGAGGGACACAGTTGCTGCATGTGGTAAATGAAGCTTTTTTGAATGTGCTTTAAATAATTCATGGAATCATGGAACCCCAGAATGGTTTGGGTTGGAAGGGACCTTAAAGCCCATCCAGTTCCATCCCCTGTGTCGTGGTTTGAAGAAAACCATCACACCCTGCCATCAGCAGGGATTCCTTTCGCTGTTCCAGATTCCGCACCTCTGATTTCTGTGATTGGCCAGTGTGCATTGTCCCTTCTCTTGTGACCTAAACATGACTTCTCAGACTGGTTGAAGGTGAGAAAACATCTTGTCTGCTACAGAGAAACCACTGCACACCAGTGGGACCAGCCTGATTAGACACTGGGACCAGCATGTCAGCACTGGGACCACTGTGGCTCATGGCAGCCAGTCCTGTTATCATTATTTGATGCTTTGCTGTTGCCTGAACTAGTGGCAAAGGTGGAGAATGATATCAGGGCAGATCTGCTCAAGTATTTTAAGAGCCTTTAACCTACTCTACAGCAGAGAAATTAAAGCAAACATCGAAAAATTTACCAGTAGCAGGCTGGACTAAAAGTCACTTTCATCACAACCCAAATAATGGGAAAGTTAAACAATACCTTTCTCTGAACTGCTGCAACTTCCATCCATGTCAGAGGATTTCTATCTCCCTGCTCATTTTTTCAGCTAAGAAATGCAAATGAGCTCTGCCCTATTCTTCTGTTTGTTTTGTACAGTGAGCACAATTTCTGCCTGAACGTCCAACTGTATTTCCATCCTCTTTGTGTCACACAAACCTCATTTACCAGTCATTCTTCTCCACATGAAGAGATCTATAATGAGGAGTCTTTCTGTCATTGCCCTGCTCCTCTGAGTCAGGAATTTTCATTTCCCCCTAATACTTGCTGCTGTAGCTGCAATTTCATTTACTGTCATACCACAGCCTTAATGTGAGCACATCTGTGGCTGGAGCATGGAGAAGATTCAGGATTCTCTCTGAGCTGCCTATCGATTAAACGGTTACAAGAAACCAGAGAGTTTATTTACCATGCTCTCACATGGTACTTATAGAAAGGAAGGTTTATGCACTGTACTTGAAATGACACTTTATTCTTCCAGTTACTTAATTCTCCCCTATCAAGCAGAAAAACGTAATGCTGGTGTTGTTTTCAACCAGCAAAATGCACTGAAAATCTACAGCTCAGGTTAACCTCTGGTCCATGAACACCACAAAGGCTCATAATATACTTTCCACAACAAATTCCATCCGAATTTTTCAGTAAAATCAAACTAGTGGGTTTTGGTGGTGGTTTGGTTTGCTTTTTTTTCTGGAGAGCAGGGACTTTCTGTGATTAAATAAACAATAATTTTAATATTAATTAAATAAACAATGAACATTGCCATAGTTCAAACCACCACTGCAAAACTTGACTAACTTAATAAGCAAAAGAGAAGATTTTCTTCTCCATGTAATTATTTTCTTTTTAACTATCAATAGCCCATGAAATGCAGTTTTGGGGGGTTTGTTTCAACACACCAGTTTTCATGTGGCAAAGTTAGATGTAATGGCAAGGTTAGATGGAATTACTCAAGTCTCATCAGAGCAGACCGTAAAACTTAGCTGAAAAGGTTTTCTCACCTAAAAGCCAGGTAAAGTAGATCTGATGACAATTTTAAAGGCATGGTGAAACCTCTTCCCCAACCTACTTCATTTGCATGAAGGGGGAAAAAGCTCTACTAAAACAAGAAAAACACTTAAAACCCCCACCCAAGCACAAAAAACCCAACAACAAAACCTCTCCTAAGTGAAGGACTGAGAAATGTTAATGCAAGAACAAGCCCAGGCTATAAGGAAGGGAGAGGTGTAGTGGAGGAAAATGTGAAGGGCCCACAGTGCTCAGGTAGCCAAAACCCAGGGCCAAAACCCAAGCACAAAAAACCCAACACCAAAACCTCTCCTAAGTGAAGGACTGAGAAATGTTAATGCAAGAACAAGCCCAGGCTATAAGGAAGGGAGAGGTGTAGTGGAGGAAGATGTGAAGGGCAGGGTGACCCCACAGTGCTCAGGTAACCAAAAACCAGGACCTTGTCCGAGGGGACAGCACCAGGGAGGGGAGGTGCCTCGCAGGGGGATGAAGTGTGCTTTGGGCAGGCAGCAGCCTCCAGCTGAGCAGCAGCAATCCTGATTCACACATACCTGCTGCCTTCCCTCTTCTCCTGCGAGACTGTCATCTTCTCAGCTTTCTCAGCAGATATCCTGCCACTTGGCTTTTTGCCTCCTTTCTGCAGGGGAAAAAAAAAAGTATTTCTGTAGTGCTTCGGGGAAGTGCCAAAAATGGTGTAATTTATGATGTGCTAGTGTTTTCCTTCGCATTCTTAAGTTAAGAACAAATGCAAAATCATCAGCACTTGACTATGGTGGATTTTGATTTACATACATTAAAATTCTCTTGTGATTTCCTATTATTTATTTCTGTAAACAAAATTGGATCCTGGTCACTAAACTATCAGCATCCCCTGCAGTGAAAAGACAAAAGCCAGAATGTACAACTCAACAGTCAAAAGAATTTTAAACCAGAAGTTGGAGCACGTTATCTGATCTGAGACTCTCATCTGCTCTTCCTTTTTGGAATGTTCTTATTGGGAGTGAAGTAAATAGTTCTCTATAAATAGTAAATAGTTATCTATACCTGAACTTTGGGAACTGGCACATCTCACTTTCTCAGTTTGAATAATGGGATCTAGGCTTTTCCCCTAGAATTTTCCCAATACAGCTTCAGTTATTATCTGAACAAGGTATTTTCTGGACTATTTCCTGGAACTAAATGCATCCACCATTGCTTTGCTCATTTTAGTGTATTGTATCCATGCAAACACAGTATTTTGCACTAAGGTTGGCACAGACAGGAGTTTAACAGCTTCTACTTTTCTTTCTTTCCTGAAATCTCTTCAGGATCCCACTGTAAGATGTACTGCAAAGCCTGAGGAATTCTGTTGACAGAATTACACAAAATTGGGGTTTTTTCCCCCTTTCCACTCAGGTTTAACAGAACAGATTCCACCTTGCATGGTTTTTGTCACAACCAACACAGTGAACAGTTATGGAACACTGAGACCCCTCATGATAATTTTATACCAATACACCCTGCAGGAACCAACATTTCCCTATTAATTAACTTCTGTTCCCTGTGAGACCTGCAGAGATGCTGCTTTTGTCATGTCTTTAATGGGTGGAACCTTGCAGAAGCATTTCACAACACAAACCAGAAGCCAGGAGAATGTCTGATGGGTCATCCCCCACCCTGGCAGGAATATCTGGTGTTGGAAAGCTGTTGTTTAATATGAATCATTAATAGCACTGCTTGCCTCAAATTTTGTGGGTGAAGAGGAAAGAAAGATCATGTTCTACTGCAATGCTTTATCTGAGCTGGAAGACCTTAAATAAGAACTTTGCAGTTGGCAGTGCCGCAGTTCCCTCCACAGCACCATAACTTTATCATTATATGGTGTGATAAAAGTTAAGTCTTTGCCTCTGCAAGGACATTAAATAACATCTTACTCTCCATTAGCTTTTGCTGTAGTAGCAGTATTTATTCTCTGGGCAATGAGTGAGAACCACACTCCTTACAGAATAACTCCAGGTTCTTAATGCACTAACAGTTTCAGAAAGGTTCCTGTGTCAGTAAATTTAATGTGTTTTTAATATTATTAATTGGTAGCTCTTGTGCCACACAGTTTTAAAGGAAATGTTTGAGACCCTCTTAAACATCAGTGAAGTCCTACATTTGGATAATCCATTTCTTAAAAAAAAAAAATTCTTCATGCCAATCTTTAGCTGAAATAATCTCAAAATAAGCAGCTGTTCAAAGAAAGATGTTCAAGATCAATGGTTTCGAGGTCCTGACAGGATTTCACATCAGTCCTCTCAAACCTTACACACCTCTAGCGATAGTTCTGTGGTGCCACATTACATAGCACAGGAGTTTCAGACAGCAAATGAAAGTGTCTTATGCTGAGCATTAAAATAAATTCCAGTTACACATGCTTTCAAGTGAAGCTAAAGCATCCAAATCAGGGAATCATTCCTTAAATACCCCCTTCATGTTAATTTTAATTACAACAATTATTACTATCAGCAAGACAAGGCTCGTGTGCCACCTTCGAGGGCTAAGTGCCAGCAGAATGACTCCTTCCATAACAACCCTTCAAGATAGGGCAGCCTGACCTCTCCGGGAGTGAAATATCAATTAATTATCTTTTTACAGCCAATTCAATTACAGCACACTAATCACTTGTGTAGGACACCAAGCCAGAAGTTGAGGGTGGGCGGGTGGTTGGGGAGAGGAAGGAAAAAACACTGGCAGGGAAGGACCCCCAGTGAGGCTGAGGGGGCAGTAACCCCCCAGATGCAGCTGAAATGTTTGTTAACATCCCACAAAGAGTTATTATCTGTTTGTAGCAGAATAAATGCTGCAAAATCATCCTCATTTAACTGAAGGTTTTTAAAAAGAAGGAGTTATTGGTCCGATGGGTAATAGACGTTTCATTTAAAGGTGACCAGACACACTGCATTAGTCTTTAATACTGGAGTCAATTCACCAAAGAGCTTTGTTCATTCAGGGGAAAAAGAAAAAAGATAAAAGATTATCTATTCAGCAGAAAGCAAAATATATTTAATTTTTGTTAAATGAACTAGTATTAACTCAAATTACTGAGGACTATTTCACTACTGTACTTACGCCAAAGAAAATTATCAAGTGTGATGTATCTACAGTAATGCACTCAGCAGAAGAGCAGTATAGAAGCAAACATGTTTTAATTCATGATCCCATTAGCATTGCTACAGAGGCCAAACTTCTGAGAGCACGAATAAACACATTAGTATATGCAAACAACCCCCAAACTTGACTCTATGCCACTGATGGCATTAGCAAAATAAAATGGGGAGGTGGGCGTCAGTCCCTTCTCCCAGGTAACAAGGGACAGGACGAGAGGAAACGGCCTCAAGTTGCACCCGGGAAGGTTTAGAAAAATTAGGAAAAGTTTCCTGGGGCTGACCCGGCAGCTGGATGGAGTCCCCATCCCTCAAAATGTTCAAAAAACTGTGCCAGTTGAGGCCATGGTTTAGTGGTGAACATAGTGGTGGTGCTGGGTTCACAGCTGGTCTCGGTCTTTCCCAACCTCAACAAATTCTGTCATTCTGTGACTTCGTCACAATTGTTCACTGCCTTGAAACTTTTTAACTCAATCCTTAGAAATTAAAATTGAATTCAAGTAGTTTTAATTGAAAAAAAACATTATCTTACAGTGAAGAATATGAGAATCTTCTATTTTTGACCCTAATTTTCCTTTTTTTCTCTGTATAGTAACTTCAGTTCACTAAAGATACTTTTTGTGAGAATGACTCTCATCCATATTAAAGCATTCTGTGGAAACAAAGACTTCACTCAGGGGGAGGGTTCATCAAACCCACTAAAATTATAATCATTTAATAAAAGTAATGACTAGTCTGTATTTAAAATATTTTCCCAGGCAGCACTTTAGCATATTGTGTATTCCAAACAAAGTGCTGTTGCATAATCATTAACTCTGCACCGTGGAGATCTTACGAAGAAAATAATGAAGATTTTAGTAAAGTAAAGAATATTAAGTTTTCTTATGGATAGAAAACACACACAAGTGCCCATGAAGATGATAGGAGAGAGTTTTGCTGGAGTTCAGATTAGCCACAAGGGTTTGAGATGTTTAAAGGAAAAGCAATATGTTATTTTATCCTGAGAAAAGCAGGGCTAGAAGGAAGCAGTATGTCCAGTATCACTCAGAGGATGTGGGCTCAGAGCACAAACCCTCTCTTTGCCTGCCATTCCCATGTCACATCCACTGCATTATGATGTTACACCAAGCAGCCTTCAGGAACCACCCCAGAAAAATTCCTGCAAACTTCCAACCCCACAGGGAAATGTTAAATACAACACAATGGCTGTTGAACCTGAGAGTCTGCCCCGTGGAGAGTGGTTTAAAACTGCAAGTATGGAAAACTGTCTTAGCAATTAGAGGAAAAATTTCTCCAACTCCTTTCTTTATTGTCAATATAATGTAAGGCTATTTTCAAATGCCGGATTTATTTTTTTAAAGTGTTCTCAAATCCAATTTGAAAAGAATTGTTTGAGACATACACGCTGCAGCCAGCAGACAATAACAGTCCTGCAATTACCAGCACCTGCATTCCAATTCAGTGGATTGACATTCCCGAGGGGCCGTGGCAGATTCCCTACTGACAACAATTAGCATCAAAATGTTCCCCAGTGTAAAGCTGTGGGTGGGAATTACAAAAGGTTAACAGCCTAAATATAAAAATCTTTTTGAATATAAAATCAATGCGCTTTGTTACCGAAATCTGGGTACTGTAATTTAACCAAAATAGGGATTAGAGTCTCTGGCAATCTTCCATGTGTGTGAGCTTGGCTTTTCTTTAAGCAAAATGCTAAGCAGCCAATCTGAAAGTTTAAAACAAAACAAACCCAAGAGCCAAAGGAAAGCATTCTATGGTTTTGTTTTTTTTTCATTTTCCTTAGCACCAAAAGGAACATCACTCCTATCAACGCTCACAATGATCCTGTTACATGGTCAGACTCAAAATCCCAAATTATTTTGGTGTATGATTTAGAGAGGGATATGTGTCAAAAGTGGTAAAAAAAAGAGCATGGTCAAAATCAGCTAGAAGTTTCTTTACTCTGAGCTCTAATAACACGCAGTTTTCTCCAAAGGTCATCACTACATCACAATATCCATATTTTCACAAGTGGCTTCTAACTCTGTAGCTAGCAGGGGCAATGAAAAAAAAATTAAAATTATATGTTTTTATAATGCTTGGGACCACAGCTTTGCTTTATTTAGACTGAAGTTATGAGCAGAACAGATGAAAACAAAAAAAAGTTTGGTCATTAAAAATGCTACATCAAAACATTGAATTTGATGAGAATATGGAATTATAACAGACATCAACAAGAACGATGTTCAGTGAAAATACAGACTTGATAAGTTTAAGCTTATCTAGGTTGTCCTTTGTGGTTTTGGTTGAGAGGATAATTGGCCATGCAGGAACTTTGGATCTAGATAAAGTCAAAGTGAGAGCTTTGACATGAAAGCTTAATTCCTATTACCAACCAATAAATCATCTTTTTAAAAAAATAGTTAACAAGTCTCAGAATAACAACCTGGGAAATGTATCCTGGGCTGTGGAGGCTGCAGTGAAGCCGAGCAGATACGAGATTTGTAGTGAGAGTCTGACTCCAAATTGTTGCCTCATTACACCGAGTTAACGTGGATGTGCTTGGCACATGCTGGGACCCCTCTTATCCCAATCAGTGCAGCAGCTCCTGCTCTCCTCACATCTCGGAGAGAATCAGCATGTTCAGGACCAGCCCAAGGTTTCTAATTGCTAAATCAGCAAACATGTTAATCATCGCTTTGTTGTGAAATGAGATTACAGATGTGTACTAGAGATTATAGAGGAGAATCTGACAAATTGATTTAGCTGCTATTTCAACACAGGACTGCAAGGTGCTTTTCATAATTATATCTTTTCAGCTATAGTTCTTTAGGGCTTCCAGTGTGCCAACAGGTGGCTGAAAGGTAAAATACCATGGGAGGTAACCCTGATGTTTCACAAGAAACTACACAAGCACAGCATACACACTCATGTGTCTGTATGTACACGTTCATACGTACGTGTGGTGCATTGACCTGTCACGACAGGATCATTATTATTAATTATTTCAGAAATTGAGTAGAGAATAAATCATCTGCACAGACAGAGGGTTACCCAGGGTGTTCATTACTCCACACACAAGGTTTAGTTCTACATTGCCAAAGCTTCAAAGTACTTGGAATGAAGTAGAGGAAGATGCAAGCTGGGAGGGACTGAAAGGGACACATTTAATTCCATAAATAAAAAGGCAATAATTGTTTCTGGTTTGGTTTTGCCAAAATACGATTTCTGGTTTTGCTAAAAAGTAATTATGGATAGAGATAACTATGGATAGGGGTGGTAGTTTTCATTTTATACCTATTGCAGACAAGTCTGAGCTGCTACAGAGACCAAAGTCATTGTGCCCCGGCCATGGGATTGTGTCGGGTCTCTGGTCCTGACACGTCTCCAGGGAGGTAAACGTGTACATTTAAATTCACAGAACTTATGTACACTAAGACTAATTTGTTCTTTCAAGCAGCCACCGTGTGGTGCTGAGAAATCCGTGGGAAGCAGTGCCTGGGGGAGGGCTGCCTGCACAGCCATGAAATGCCTGACCCTGGGCTCCAGCAGGGTCTCATTATACCCAAATAAATGTCTTTCAAACCCTTAAGAGAACTAAAAGAGAAACTATTAAGAAAGTAAAGTTATTGTAGACACTTTACATACCAAATTTACATATTGTTGCTAATGAAAAATTATTTCTTCTTAGAGCACACTAAGTTACATGAGTCCAAAACTTAGTATTTCTTCTTCCATGTCATTTGTGGAGAACTCAAGATTCTTTACTTTTGAAATATGATAATTACTGCAGTGATGGGTTCGTGCAAAACTCCAGATAAAATGATCAAAATTACAATAAATATCTATCAGCTAAAAGAAGCAGAAGTGTTTGCTGAAATGCAGGTCAGATAAGTAAAAACGGAATAATATAATATAGGGGAAATCTCGTAATAGCTGCAGTTATAACATACATAATGACTGGATGTGCTCTCAGTGCTCTGGGCTGGGTGACAAGGTGGGGACTGGTCACAGCTTGGACTCAATGCTATTGGAGGTCTTTTCCAACCTAAATGATTCAGTGATTCTGTGATTCCCTTTGCCCTCACCCAGGAGAATGCATGAAATGCCAGATTAAAAATAATCTGATTCTGCAGAAATCCTTTATTTATCACTGCCTGCAGGAAAGAGGGGGCAGAGTCAAAACCTTTCTTTCAGCAGAGTATTTGTCTGTAGTGGAAATTACTACCAAGTGTTCAAAGCCTCTGATGATCCTCAGGCTACCTCTAGTGATGATGCCAAGAGTTTTGGCACTGAGAGTTCAGAGGAGATGCAGGAAACACGTCTGGGGAAGTGGCTTTGAAGCAGGCTCAGAGGGGCTGACACAAAATAGAAAATAAATCATGTCAAGGCTTGATCACGCAAACTCTGATGTCAGCAGTAAAACTCCTGTTGACTTCAGACATGAGCAGGATCAGTTCCTCAACAATGAACCCCAAAATAAGCAAAATCAGTAATTCTAAAAGAAAAAAAGAGTGCTCCCTAATTTGATTAGAAATCCAGAGGTCAGGGTTGGGAGTTTTGGTTTTGTTTTTAAACATAATTTCTTGTATTGTTGCTTCAATGGAAAGGATCCTCTAAGAAGCACAAACTTATTTCTGAGATCAAATCCTTATTTGAGTAAGAAAAAAAAATCATTCCTGCCACCCATGAAAAGTGTTCTGCTTGTTCACTGACAGCACTAACACGCATGGACTGACCCATCACATTCTCTTTTAAGATATTCTTTCTCTTGGAAATACAAGTGGTGAGTCAGTTGTTATGGTAACTATTTTTCTTTTTATTTTTTTAACTAACATATGACAGCCTGTGTGTCATCTGATGCTGTTCCTGAATGCAGTTACACATTCCCTTTTGTCAAATAGTCTAAAAAAGGGCTTCTTGGATGAAGAAATAGTGGGGAGAAAATAGGATATTTTCCCCCATGCACATGGTTTCAATCCATGAAACCACTGATGATATGACTAAATTTATGCAGCCAGTCAACTTTTTCTAGTTCAGAGCTATGACATGATGACGTGAAGAGTAGCTCTCGTTTGTCACCTTTTTAATTAAACAAACTGCCGACAATTCCATGAGCTCCACTCTTGGAAATCCAGTCTTGTTTGCCCTGTCTCCTGATTAGCCAGTCGTTTGAACATGGGCCTATCTGAGCTAGGATCTGCTTCATCGACCAACTCAAATTATCAGTGATTATCACCTGAGTGGGTTTGGTTTCCCACCCAAGTCCAGTGTTATCAGTTATATACGCTGATATTACAATATATAATTGGTACTGGAATACTCACAGCTATAGAAGAAGGAGGGGATCTGTTCAGTCCTAACAAACCTTCAGAAAAGGATCTCAATTAGATAAACTTTTAGTGGAACTCAGTGGAGCTAGTGGGTGAAGGGTGAAAAAGGATCAAATGCTGATAAGTTTGACATAGATGGCAGAATACTTAAGGACAATTCTTGGACCTAAAAACAGTAGGAGCCAAAACTTGAACTTTTTACAGCTCCAACCTCCTGAACAATGACCCAGTGATGTGTTTGAGTTGGCTCCACACCTCAGCTCCGTGCATTCCCAGCCCTGGTTTCAATTGAAAGCTTGTTACTCAGTCTTGTAAATTCCCATAAATTTAAGACACATCGGACCAGAACGTTCTTCAATCCAGAAAAATGAAAAATATTTTAGCCGATGCAGCAGAAATGTGATGAAATGGAGCAAATGCAAACCAGAGGGATTACAGTGATCTGGACAAGCAGCAATATTATGTCACTGCTATCAGTGCCTAGAAATTGTTTTCTTTATTACACTGTGAGATCTTGTAATAACATCAAGAATCTGGAGGAGAACATTCCTTACCATGCACGCATTGCTTCCATCAATGTGGCAAACTGAAATAACCAAGGGAAAATTGCTGTTCTAAGTCTATTTGGCAATGTATCTCATCCTACTTCAAGCAGTCATTATTACCATTTCTAAAAAGGCTTGGAAAATAATAAATATCTTGACAAAAATGCAAAAAATACATCACCAGTAGTAAGAAAAAGAGGGGAAAAAAAAGAAAAAAAACCCAAAAAACCTAAAGAGCTGCAAATGGAGCTCACTTGCTTGGCCAACACCATGAAACTACCAGAAATTAATCTGTAAGCATTAAGACATGTGTTACTAAGTAGTGACAAAAGAGGTTTTCCCATCAAATAACACCAAAAACATCTTCCATGGGCTTGGATCTCATTACCTATTTGAAATATGAAAACCATCCATATTTAATCTATAGCTACATAGATATTATTACTAAACAGCAAAGCCTCTTGGAACTCTTTCACTGACAGTTCATCAATACTGGATGAAACTGGATGATTCTCCATCACTGAATTATTATATCCATACCACGGGCAGTGGTGCATGAATGCCTCGAGGATCTCATCATTTACCCATCAGCAGAGGTTTATTCCCAAGGTATTTTGAGAGTTAGCCAACATTTCTTTCCAAAAGCAGAGATGAGGAGAATCAGAAGGGAAATCAGTAGAGCAATGCCCAGAGAAAAGAATCATTGAATAGATCTTTGTGTTCCTTCTTCTTTTTCCATTCTCCTTCCCTCCTTTTCTTCAAGTCTCCCAGGTGTCTTCCCCACTCCTTCTGCCCCCTCTGCCTCTCTTACCTTCCAGTGCCAATTATCCCAATGGCCAAACTGAAATCAGTGATTGGTGAGCTCTGAAAAGCCCCAAAGTTTGTCTGCCACGAACACTCGGAAAGGACAAAATCCAATCACATGCACAGTAACACACCCCCGAGCAGTGACACCAACACCAGAAATAGTTGAGTGCCTGTAACAACGGGATGACTCCAATCCCCAAAACTATCTTTAGCTCAGTGAACTATGCAAAACAACGACTGGGTTTTGTTTTGAAGTCCTAATATTTAAAGCCAAACACATTTTCTACATTTTCTCTCCAATGTCATCTTTCCAAAAACACCAAACTGCCTCCTCCTGAAGTGCTCTTTTTCTGTTGCAACATATGGTGCCCCATCCAGAGAGTCACAAGATATTTTGTTTCTAATTGATTAAATTCATGAGTCACACAGGATTTGCACAGAGGTTGCAAATCAACTGGTTGTTTTTCAGGGCTTCCACTCAGTAACACAGGTGGGACAGTCACCTCTGCAGCCACAGCTACCAAAAACCTCCTCAGAAGCATCAAATTTGAAATTTAAAATCCAAGTCACAAACTCTTCTCATTTTATTTCATAGCCAGGAGGAGTCTGTGGTTTTGGTTTTGTTTTTTTTTGCCCCTAAACTTCCTGTTGTAATTAGGGCATCATGAGAAAGTGTAATGTATGGTTTGTGAATTCCAATGTTGCAAATCTCACAATATAAATACACAGAGTCCAAATCCACCACCTTTAGAATCTTCATAGAATAAGCCAAATCAGGTGTTTCTGAAGGAAAAGTGGTTTTTTAGCACTCAATTTCTCACTGCTTGGAGTGGCAGTGCTAGAACTTGTTACACCAGCACCAAAGTAATTCCCAGGTTAAAGCAGCTGTTCAATCACCACGAATTACAGATCAGACAGAACATTAAATCAGGGGAAAAAATTAAACATTTCTGCCTCCACCATCTGCTTGAATACTTTGTAAAATGTGAAAATGGCTTTGCGTGGACATAAAAGCCTACATGCCTGAATATTCCCAATTTTCCCTGAAAGAAGCACTCCCACAGTTTAAGATCCTGTAGCTGCTGTATTTATGGGACCATTTCACATGCCAAAGTCGTTACTGAAAGTATGGGAAGTACCAGCAGCGTTTCTAAACATCAGTGAAGGGTATAAAGTCTGGGGTCCAGATTTAAGTATTAGGCCCCATTTCGTTCTTGGTAAATGAATTAGGACTGCAGGAATTATTAACTTGAACTCTTTTGATCTTATTGCACACCACTGTGTTTTGCCTGAATAAAATAACTGAACAGAAACCCCAGGAGGGAAAGATTTCTCTTACAGAATGGAATCAATGTCAAAAAATTACTTTGTTTGTATTTATTATGAGGAATTCAGCACTCTGCTAAAAAAAATCCCTGCCTGTCTGTATTACAAAGGTTGCTTCTTATACTCTCAAGTTATTTTGCTGCTCTGCAAAGATACTTTTTTATCTTTCAGTTAACTAGAAAGCTGAGCAGTCAACTAATCCATTATCTTTACTCACCATGCTGGCTGCTCGAAGCATCTCCTGCTCTATATTGGGTGTCAGACCCAGATTCTGGCTCTATCTCCCTTAGGGAATGGCAAATCAGCCAGAGCAAATCCAGAATTGCTAATGACAGAAACAGGAGATTTCAGTTCCCAGCTTCCAGATGCAACATATGTCAAAAGATAGCTTATATACTCAGAGCCAGGGAGAGAAAATAGTTTTGACATTTTTGTTTGTTTGTGCTGATAGGTTTTAAATCTTAATTACGTCCAAATATAAGGAAAAAATTCACCATGACAGCCATTAGGTCCTCAATATATGAAATTTACAGCTGGCTATCCAGCAGAAAACAAACATTAAGCATCATATTGAGAACTACGTCTCCAACAACTTAAGTCTATTAGGTTGTGTCAGACTGGAGATGGAGTTGACAACTGGGAATTTAGAATTCATTTAGATTACTTCTTGTGTTTTTCAAGTCTTTTGAAATGCTGCACAAACTTAAAGCAGTGACTTTCCTAATAAATAAAGAATTGAGTTTCACAGCTTCAAAGAAATATTTCACTGTAGGGTCTATTTTATCTGGTTCTGTACTTCAAATAATTATTGTAGAGTATTTACAATTCTGACATCAGCTATTATCCTTGACAAGGAAAAAAAGAACAATGTTGCTATAAAATACAGAGAGAAACCTAATGCTGGGTGAGAATTTTGAAATGAGTTTTGATGAGATTTAAAGGTTCCTGGCTTCTTAAAAGTACTGATACATCCAGCAGTTCCCAGGGACTTAAATACTTCAGAAACCAATTATTAATTTAGGACCACAATTCAGTGTTTAGAAGGATGATTTTCATGGTCCTAATTATTGAAGACAGAACTTGCTGTACTTCCCTGACTAGAGAATCCTTCCTTGAGCTGGAAGCCACCAGCTGGGGCTGGGCAGGGCAGTGAAAAACCTGAACTCTTTAAAGGCTGAAAATGATACTGTAAAAGTATATTTGACATCACAAAAACACCTCAGCATCTAAAAAAGGTATTTTCTACCATTTTTGTTGTGTAACACTTGTACAGTTGCTGTAATTTATGAAGTTGGCTAATTAACTACCTGGTTTTAGAATACTGCATTTATACATTAATCATGGGAAACACATAATGAAATTGGCTCTTCCCCACACCTTGTACACAGGATTTAACTGTTTTCCTCTGTTTCTTCCAAATAACTCAAAGCTGGTAGCAGAACTCGATGGGATTTGGTGGTTTTTCATGTCACCCAGGATTTCCAGACCATGACCATTCACAGCTGTCACCAAAAAAACCAACAAATAAATAACCATTTATAAACTATACACTAACTATCTCTTATTGTTACTGTGGCACAATGTTACAAGTTCAAGCAAAGTTTTTAAGTCAGAGTATAAAACACTCTTACTGTACTTCTTACTCAAAAGGCAACAGAAACTCTGTTTTGGCCAAAAGCATTAAATAGAGGAAGGTCAGTGACTGATGATGATGAAGGGTAAAATTAAGAAGTTTGAAAATTATGACTCAGGTGAAAGAAAATCTCAACCAAATCTGAATCCATTGAATGGAATGACCTGTTGAAGCTTTATTTGTTCTATCTGTCACAGCATTTGTGGTGGGTTGCCCATGGCTGGCTGCCAAGTGCCCACCCAGCTGGGCTCTCATTCCCTCTTCTCAAGGGAAGGAAGGGAGGGAGAAAAATAAGATGAAAAGGCTCATGGTCAAGATAAAGACATGGAGAATGTTTACTGATTGCCACCATGGGCAAGACAGGCTCAGGGAAATAATTTATTGCAAATTAATTTATGCTTGGACAGTCTTCCTGATGCCTAAAGAGGCCAACCCAGAAACAGAGACTGGACAGGAGGAAGGGAATAAAGGTGGATATTTATTTGAAAGACCTTCAGAGGCACACCCTGGGCAGGCCAAAGGCTGCACCCAAGATGGACCCCGAGTCACGAGTTCTTCACACTTTTATAGCTTTGGTCCATTTGCATCTCAACCCAATTTCACCAATTAAACTTTAGCTAATGATGGAATTTCCCCTCAGCTTGCCCCCCTTCTCAAGATGCTGGGTTACACATTTTGGGCCTAGACTGGGCTGGGTGTCCTTGGAGAGCAGCCTGGAGAGGCTTTGTTCTGTCTGTCTCAGCATGAGAGAGCAGCAGCTCCCAGGCTCCAGGACACTGCAGAGTTACACACGGGGAATACAGAATTTGAAAAATATAAAAGTTAAAACCTAAGGCATCATTCCTGCCCAACTCAGGCCCTTTCTTCCCAGCCTCAACCTCACTCCTTCATCCCCTTCCCACAGAGTGGTGCAGGGGGATGAGGAATAGGGGGTTGTGGCCAGCCCTTGACATTCCCTCTCTGGTGCTCCCTCCTCCTCACATGTTCCCTGCTCCAGCAAAGCTCCTCCACAAGCCACAGTTCCTGTCAGGAGAACCTGCTCCTGTGTGGGCTTTCCCTGGGCTGCATTTCCTTCAGGAAATGCTCTGGTGTGGTGTGAATCTGTTCCACTGGGGTCCCTCTTCACAGGCAGCACACAAACACCTGCTCCACCATGGCTTCTTCCTAAACTTCCACAGGCTGATGGAGAAAGATCTGCTTTGACACCTGGTGATCCTCCTTCCCCTCACCTCAGTCTCCACAGGGTTGTTTCTTGCACTTTTTTCCCCCCAGATCCTCCCTGCTGTGCAGTGCTAAAGCAAACCTGTCTTCCCAGAGGGATGGAAAGAAAACTTACATTCATTCCCTTAAAGGCAGTTTCTTGACAAAAGCCAAGATATCTTTCTGCCTGAAATAATTATCTAGATGTTTAAACTGAAGTCCTGTGAATAACCTCAACTTCCACAAAAATGCATTTTAAAAAGATTCAAAAAAACAATTAAGTTTTTGCAATAAACAGGAATATCATGCTTTCTTAATGCAGAATGTAAATGATTGCACTGCTGAGAAAAGGGAAAATTAAGTCTTCTAAGTACCCAATGAACAGGAGTGGAACAAATTTTCTCTCTTCAAATATATCCTTATAGTAATCTGAAGAGAATACTCCCATGATTGTGTAGCGATTTCTTCAAGACCTATTCAATTCCTTATTGTTCAGCTTACAGTGCCATAAAAAAGGGCCTGTTAAAGTTAACATCTGCTAACTAATCATGGAACAGACCATCCCAACATTCCACAGGGTTTGAACATTGCTATGAATTTTGATTACTATCAACTTTGGCTGGATTAAAGAAGCACTTTACTGTGAGACTTTTGAAACCTACAAAAACTTATTCCTTTAGAGGAAATACTTCTAAAAAGAAGCATTTTCCTTCTGGGTTCAAAACATATGACCTAGCATTACAAGCATGTCTAGTATTAAAGGTAGAAATAAATCAATCTGGTGAATTATATTCCTCCGATTTTTTATTAAATATTTCATTTTGAGAGTGTTAACATCCCGCAGTAGATTCTGACATGCAAATATTGTTTGGAAGGGCTGCTGTAGAGATTGGTTCTTTTGAGTTCCATTCCATGTGTTTTGCTGCCTGACACTGAGAGTACACCCATGTACACTGGATTCCCATGTTTTGGGATCATTTCCTTTGAGGTGATACATTCACATCTGAGTGAGGCAATCCAAGATGTACTTCTGAGCACCTCTTGCCCAGCTGTGCTGGGGTTGGAGCTGTGTGTGCTGTGCAAACAGAACCCCCGCAGAAGTCAATTGGATTAGACAAGCTTTCTATGAAGCCATGGATTCCATATCTCTGCATTAGGATGGGATTCATTTGTGCTCTGTGCTTGACAAATTACAACCTGCTGAGCAATTCTTTACTGTTTCCAGTGTGTAATGTGTAATTTACACTGACTGGGATTATTCTCTGACAAATATACAAACCATGCACACACACTTGGTTTTTTCCTATTTTTCTAACTTTTGAATTCCAAAACGCTTTCCTTTTACAATTAAAAATCCACAGTATTAAACCCAAAAACCACTCCCTCACTGCAAGAATAAAAATTCATTACAAGAACATTGGACACCTCACTGTACTTGTGCATTTAACTGGAATGAAGCTCCCTCCCTTCAGGAAAGGTCTCTGTCCTTCTTGCTCCAGAGAACCTTGTGTTCTGGGAGAGCTGAGCACTCAGAGGATGATAAACACTACAGTCAGATCATATCCATCAAAAGAGGGACAGCCAAAGCATTATGTCAGAGTCCTGTTGGTAACTGGGGAGCACAATGCAGGGACGTCCCAGCCCCTGAGCCCGTCACAGGTGTCACCACCACAATTGCCCAAGGCGTCCCGTCCATCCAACACGTCATTTCTCCCGTGCCCCTTTAACAGAAATACACATGGAACTTAAATTTCGACAACACCACAGCTAAATTATAAAGAAGGGATTATTTCAGCCAATTTTCAATAGCAAAGTGGGTGGTCCTCAAGGCTTTTTATAAATACCCTTCCAACATTTGTGTGAAAAGTTGAATAGGGGACCACACAACAACCAAGGATTATGTGGCACTGCTCTAAAGGGGAAAGGGAGGAGAATCAAACATTTCTTGCCCAAGGTTTGTTACTGTGGGATACTATTATGTGAAGCCCTTCAGTTCATATAGAACATCGCATTAAATTACATGGCAAGAATGAATAACTGCTTTGTCACATACAGAATCACACATTATTTTGCTTTTTAAAGATTGTGAAAAGTGAAATAGTGTACCAAACTCCATTCCAAAAAGCTTTGGTTATTTAAATCCAGTCTGCATTTCACCCAAGGTATTCCCTTTGCACAAAAGTTTAAAGGTTCCTAAGGCTGCAAAGGCAAATACCACAGAAGTTTAGGTATGAGCCAATTAAGTTTCCAGCAATGTTAAAACTGGACACGTAACTGTGCAGCTCAGTCTGACGTCATAATGAGCATGCAGTTTACAGCCACCATTTCAATGACATTAACTGACAGCAGAGCCAAGCAGGACAGGAGAGGTCACAGTCAGGAATACTGGTTTCAGTTCCTGCTGGGAGAAGAAAGTATAGGATTGTATATTGTGGCACACAGTGCTGTTCCAAGATACATGTAAAAATCATCTTGAAGCCCAGAGCTGGCACTGAAATTTCGTGTGAATTGTTCCATATTATTGGAAGACTTCAGAGTCACAACTGACATAGAAATAACCAGGCAATGGTCAAAGTGCAGTCCAAAGTCCAGGTATGGGAAATAAAACAGCTCAGTAACAAATCTCAGTGGTTTTACGTGGTACTAAATCCTGTTTAGGTATCAGGCAACATTCTTCCAATGTTAGAGTGCATAAGGAACCAGAGAATAAGAATATTTAAAATCTAAAGCGATCATTCTTCTATTAAGTTGGATATTTAGCTTTTTATGTGAAAACAGCAGAGGCACCAAAAAAAGGGCTCCTACAATTCTCAAATGTGTGTGAACCCAGCTGAAGCTCCAGATGGATTTAGTGGCCAAAGATGTAGCTCTGTTTAACCTGTAGCAGTTACAGGTGTGCTGAAGGTGACAACAAAGACATGGCACTTCTTCAGAAACACACTTGTGACACCACTTCTGCTCTGTCCCTGCCATCCCCCCAAAGCACAGGATGTTGTTTTCCTCAGCAGATAGCCCAGGATAGCTGGACTGATGGTAACTCCTGTGCACAAGTTCCAGGCTCCACTGGCAGTTCACAGCCTCCTCTGCCATAGGGGAAGGGACCTTTAAACAGCAGCCAGCCAGTCATAATCCTGGATGGACAGAACAACTGGAAGAAGGTCTAGAAAAGACTCATTGTCACTGGAACTGTATCTAATTTATAAACTGAAACCCCAGGGGCCTTCATCTTGCATCATGCAATGGGATGCAGCCAAGTTCTGCTTCCTGCAGGGAGGGAAGAGGCCAGGGGATATAAAATATGCCACCTTTCCCAGAGCTTCCTTATCACTACCTGTGAAGCATTGTGCCTGCTTTCAATCACTTCTGCTGATTGCCTACTATTAATGTCACTCATTCTCTTAAGCAATTAAGCCACCTCTTTCTTAGATGTGCCTTTGTCTCTCCCTGGCACATTTCCTTGTCTAATCCTCTTTTCCAGATGGCATAAGGACGCGAGATAAGTGTTGCTAAAAGTTGCTTAGCAATGCAACACATGCAAGGTTTGGAAATGCTGACGTCCACATAAGCACTATCTCTACATCACACATTTCTGCAGAGAAACAAAGGCGTGAACACCCGCAGTGACACGGGGGCCTCCAGAAAAAGAGCCACCGGTGCCCAAAGGGAGCAGGGAGAGGGAAAAAGGGAAAGCTCCAAGCTCCCAGTGATGGGGTGAGTTATACTGCAGGGGGTTTGTTTGTGTCTGGTTTGGTTTTTTAAACCAGAACTGGAAATTCTCCTTTAAACGTATAAAAATCCTCGTGTTTTAGCAAGGCCCTGTGTTTTCTGTCATTCAGAGACACAGGATGCCACAGACACAAAGCCACTGCAAGCTACTAAAAGAGACCAAACCAGAAATGGATGTTCCATCCCTGGAAGTGTCCAAGGCCAGGTTGGACAGGGCTTGGAGCAACCAAAGTGTCCCTGCCATGGCAGGGGTGGAACTGGATGGGCTTTAAGGTCCCTCCCAACCCATTCTGGGATTCTGTGAAGAGTTCATGACAAACAGGAACTGATAAAGGCAAAACTGTTTATCATCAGCTTGGTATCAACCCTGTAAATCCTCCTCTCCTAAGAATCATTGATAGGGAATTTATTCCTGCAACTGCACCATGTAATTGTGGATTGTTTCTAAACTCTGCAGTAAATGTGTTTATATGGAATTTATTTAAACTACAATTAAATGTTACGGGTAATAAATAAGAACATTTAGTACACGAACAGTAGTAATTTCACAGGGTCATATTATCATATTAATTCATTTCTGCAGCAGCCTACGAAAACAGGTTGGCATGACTCATTTTGTGTTTGAAAAACCTGAGATGTTACGAATTTATTCATCATGGGTAACAACTTTGAAACAGCTAGTTCTAAGAAAACAACTGAACAGTAGTAAATTAACTACAGAAATTCACATGTAGTTTTACTCAGGGTCTCTTACTAACCAGAATTTAGTGGTCCCTTCCAGAAGCCATTAAAATAGAGCTCAACGCTTACTAGTGGGGAGACTCATTCATGGTCTTTAATCAGAAATAGTTCTATTTATATTTTTATATCATATATCTTTACATTGTAATCATAATAATAATCAAGATTTGGGAAGATTTACTGTATCTTCAAATGTCGTATTACCCACTCACACACAGTCTAGTTCTAAATAACTGAAATTCCAGAAATTTAAATAATTTGCGCTGAACTGAACCCGTGATGAGTGCCCTGAACAGGTACCTGAGATGGACTGGGGGGAGCAGAGCCTGCAGGTGAGGAAGCCCAGAAGGCCGGGCACCTGTCAGTGTGGTTAACAGGTGTGGCAGACAGCAGGGCTTCCTCGGGAACGAGGACAAACCACACACAGCCAAAGCACACAAGGAAGCAGCCACGGGGACAGAATGGAACGAGGCATCTTCTTCCTGGGACCGAGGCAGCAGCCAGAGAGGAGAGATCACAGGGAGGAAACATTTTCATGACAAAAATGAGTGTTTTCCTTCATTAACCTCTGCAAACTTCATTCATGTGTCATTGTTTCCTTTCATTCTCAAACTTGTGCACATACAAATGCATGAAAACCAGACAGGCCACCACAGGTCACTGGTGGCTTTAGTTAATTATTTTTAAAACCTCCTTTTAGAGACTTTGTTACATGTTCCCTATTACTCAATTATAGTTTCTGTCTTACACCTCTTCACAACATTTTTTACTGAATGCGAAACCAGTTTTACTGTTAAAAAGGAGATAAATCAGTTGTTTGCTATTATTGGTCTCCTCTGTTGATAGTTGTAATTATTGCTCGTTTACTGGACATTTAATCGACCTGAATCTCTGAAGGTTCCCAGACTGCAATGTGCTGTTAATTGACAGCATCCACTCACTAAAAAAATTATCACTTGCCAGGGATTGATCTAAAAACCTGGCCCTGACGCTGCTGCAGCTGAAACTGAGGAAGATTAAACATTCATACCATGATTCAATCCATTCTATGCCCCACAGAAGTAATGCTGGCATACCCTAGAGCTTGAAATATTTGCCCGTGTTTTCTTGCTCCAGTAGATTGCTTCAGGATGTCCATGGTACTGTTTCAGAAGAGGGAAAAAAACACCAGATTTTTTCAAAATCCCCAAAATTTTACGCAGTTTTCAGGCATAGAACTAACTGTGAACTGTCTGGGTGCACTGACTGACCAGCAATAACGCTTGCTGTTCACTGAGATAACCTGACCAAGGAAACAAACTCCAAAATCTCATGTGCAAAACCTTACGTGCACAAAGCAGACAGAATTCCCAGACCCTTAACTTAAAGACTCGCCCTTTTTCGGGCACTGAACCAAGTTTTACCACTTGTGTTACGACCAGGTTTGTGTCCCCTGGGCTGCCCAGCCATAATTCCTCCAATGATGATCTTTAAGGTCCCTTCCAACCTAAATCATTCCAGGATTCTGATTCTTTCCCGTATTTCCTGTTTACTTTCCAGAAGGCTGGTTACCTCTTCCATTAATCTGTGATAATCTATGTTAAATAAATAAATATATAATTCTAAGCAGGTTTTAAAAAAAA
>VWZT01007958.1:645963-662194 GCA_013397055.1 Pachycephala philippinensis | reverse complement strand
AGCCGCTCTACCGCACCTCCGGGGCCTTCGTCTACGACTGCGGCAAGTTCTGAGCGCGCCCCATCCCGGGACACCGCGGGAACTCCGCTCCGCACCGCGCCGCCGGCCCCCGCAGCGCCCGCGGAGGGAAGCGAGCGCATCGCGAAAAGCTTTTGTACAGAGACAGCCCCAAAGCATGTCTTGGTTTGTTAAAGGACAGTGTTACTCCAATAACACGTAAGTTTTTTTTTTTCTAATTGCTTTGAGAAATACTTTTTTTTCCCGCCCCCCACCTCGCGCTCTTCCCCATCCCTTAAGGTATTGTCATGCCCCGTGTTTAAAAGGGAGCGAAAAGTCCAGCGTAGAGTACCAGCTTCTTTCCCCCTCCCCTTCCTCTTCTACAAGGACTTGTTTTAAAATGTAAATTGCGACATAGTAATTTATTTTTAATTTGTAGTTGGATGTTGCGGACCAAACGCCAGAAAGTGTTTCCCCCTTTCCTGAAAAGTGACGTTAAAATTGACTGAAACGCTGATTTTTTTTCACTATATATAAAAAGGGAAACTGTATTAATCTTATTCTATCAATATTTTTCTTTTTTTTTTTTTTGTTGAAAATATTCTGAAGGTATTGCATTGTTTGTTTATTAATAAATTACCATTCAGTTGGAATGATCCTTTACACGTCTGTATATTTTAATACTTTCATTTAGAGAGAGAGAAAGAAAGAGAGGGAAAAGGGATTTCATAACTAACTTTGTCGCTGGAACAGCTTGTTCCCCTCCGCACAAATTCCAAAGACCATTTAGGAACTGCCAGGTCGAAAAATCCCTTTTCAGTCTCTTCTGCAATATGTTCCACTTAGTCAGCTCGCCTTATCCGCTAGGAAAAAAATACTTTCCCATGGCAGCTCTGAGTTGGCAAATAAACAAACACGTTTTCTTAGCAATTAATGGGCAAGACCTGGAAACATTTGACCATACACAGTAGTATGGCGACATTACGTTGTTTTAAATAATATGCCTATGTAAGGATATATTAAGTGATAACTCCGAGGTAGAAGTGCATGCACTAGATTCCAGACCATGTGTAACTGTATATGTCGAGCTATCGATTGCTCTGTGTGTGTTTCAAATGTATTTATATCTAGGATTTACATACGTACCTATATTTAAAGAAGGATTACGTATTTATTTATAGTTTCATATATGCATTGCATATTTTTCTAAACTCCACAGTGTATAGCAATGCCAAATAATCTGTAGTACGTGTACTCTTAAATATAATGCAAGCTTATAAATCACTGCTTCTTAGAATTGATAGCAAAGCGTGCGATCACATCTGTGAAGCCGCTTCTGTAACACATAGATTTAAAGTACTATTTTATTTCAGGGGGAAAAAAAAGTAGTTGGTTAAAGGGTACTTGTACGGTCTACCCTTACACCTTTATAGCTCTGCATTACTCCCGTCCTTCAGGCACTTTACTGGTCTGTGTCTCAATTGCTCGGACTGAAATTATTTTTAAAATATTTTGTGTGGGCGAATTTTATATAGTTGTTTGGATGCTGTTTTGTTTTGGTTTGTTGGGGGGTTTTTTTGTTGTTTTTTTTTTTTTTCCTCGCTCATTTTTCCTCAAATCGGAAAAAAATATATATTACCAGGGCAGCAAATGAGTGCTGCACAGACTGGCGTCTTGTCATATCAAGAATCTTACCTTCTGGACAATTTACTATTAAGAACCTACGGGCAATGGGGATCACCTTCCCCTTTTGTAAGTAACCACCAAAATGCAATAAATTCATTAACTTAAAAGAATCAGCCTTGTCAGTCAGACTTGGAAATAAGTTTATTTGATTACAGATATTTAAGGCCTAAAATTTGCTTTCAAGATAATACAGTTTCCTATCAGAATCTCTTATCTAAAGGCAACACTTAGCAGTAATTGCTGTTGCATTGTTAAGGGTTACGCTGTAAATAAATACAAAGGTATTTACAGTTCAGCCTTATTACCTTGCTTTTGAGCTGTGCTTCCCTTCCAAAGCAATAGTCTAATGTTTAGAAAACACCTTCAGCAGATGGAATGAACTGGAGGGAGTGTGTCATCTTAGAACGAGTTGGCTTAGGATACGTTTTTTTAGGTATGGCAGTCTTTGCTTTTTCGTGCTGGTACCTCTACAGAGATTACCGGCCTTATTTACATTTATTTGTTTGCTGAGTTGGGTACGAGAAACTCAAACGCTCCATCGCCCGGTTGTGGTAAAGCTGGTGAGGAGGACGAGCAAAGCTGAGCGCCTTCGCTCCGGGGACATGTTTTAATTGCTGCTCCCCGTTTTTCACCAGTAAAGGGAAACAAAATGCTACCTATTCTCGGCCGGACTCACTTTCTGCTCCCCATCGCCCCTCTCCCAGTACCGAGCGGGGGGCAGCTAAACTGGCGGCTCCGGCCCACCGCCGCCTCCTTAGGAGCGGGACTGCCGGGCCAGAGGCACGGCGGGGCTTTCACTGCCTCACGCCCCCGCTCCTCCTCGCTGGAGAGGGGACCCTGGGTGGGGCAGATCCCTCTGCCCCGGCAGATGGGTTTGCCAGCGGGGCGGCTGCATAATAAGACCATTCCTGCCCCCCGTCATGTATTTAAAACAAAATTTAAAGAAGGTGGAGGGTAGAGGCGATTGAGTGTGCTATTTGCCTGTTATTTTTGTTGCGATCAGGCGCCGGCTTTCCTGTAGTTTGGGTTTTCTCAGCGGTCTCCAGCAGCAGGGTGTTTGTGGCGAAAATAAATAGGGGGAAAGCAGTTCTTAGCCCGGCTTGTTTAATAACCCGTTGCATTGTCAGTGGTGCTGCTCGGTGAGGGAAGCTGGGGGGGCTGTGTGTAGCTTGAACAAGTGCCGTGTGTAATCACTGCTAATGCTCGGGGCGGTCCGCGGCCCTCTGCCGCGGGGCGGCCGCGCAACTTGCGCTACCCGTGGCCCTGGCTGCAAAAGGGGCGGGTGGAGTGGGCTCGGCGAGCCGGGAGGGCGGCTCGCAGTCAGGGAGGGGGCAAAGGGAAACTTCCCGCTCGGTCGCAGGTAGGTCGTGTCGGGATCGTCTGCCCCCGGAGGGGATCCCTTTCCTGAAGTGACGTGCGTGGTGGCGGCGGTCACCTCCTGCTTCTCAGTGCGACGAGGTGGCTCACTGCACACGCGAGCTTCGTCTTGAGTTTTAAAAACACTATCTTATTTTTGTTATTATCATAACCATAATCTTTTTTTTTCTCCCCCTCCGCACAGAAACTGATCACAACGAAAATAAGATTAGCAGTGCTGGCGGTCCCCGCGGTAGGCAGTGAAAAGTGCGGACTCGGCCGCGGGAGACGGCCCGCCGGGCGCACAGTCCCGTGCTGCCGGTCCCTGCGCGACATTGCACGGATGGGGGTCGGCAACCCCGGGCTCCGCCGGGCCGGAGCCTTCGGCGTGAGGCATTGCGACTGCTGCCGGGATGGGGAAAGGCCGAGCAGGCTCGCTAGAAAGCTTCCCGGGCTGGGGCAGCGCAACTGGGGCGCACGGAGTGGGACGTCTGCCCACGGGCCACCATGAACTGCGAGCAGCGGGGCCTCACGTACCCTTGTTCCTCTTGTGCTTCCCTCCTCTTGAGCACAGGAGGCAAACCCGAGCGTCCCTTCTGACCTGTGATTGTCTCCCAGCAGAACTGGGCCTGCCCTGAACGCTGAAAGGGATGTGGTGCGACCTTGCGCAGCGGTGGGCACGGGACATGCGCCCGGGCAGCAGCTGAGAGGTGTCCCTGTAAGGCCTCGACATCTGTGGTGGCAGCCCCTACAGCAAACAGGGACACTTGGCCTCAGCCATGCCTGCAGAGAGGTCATTTAGGCGCCAGGTTAACACGGCACTTTGTGGGGTTTTTTTAGCTCAAACTGATTTTTTTCCAAACTGTCGCTTTGCTTTTCGCCTATAAAAAAACCAAATCAAAACAATTTTTTAAAAAAATCAATTTGAGGGACCATTCCATTTAGGTGGTGGTTCTGGTGGTTTCTTACTTGTACTTGTTCATCTGTCACTTAAACTGCGAAAAAAGTAGAGAGGAGGAATATTCTCCTTTCTAAGTTTCCTTCTTAGAATTTCTTCTCAAAGCAATTACGGTTCCTATTATGTTCTGCAAAGGTCATAACCAAAAATAGCAGAGAAGTGCATGCAAATAGTCGAGAGGACATGGACTAAAACCCCTTCCCTACCTCCACAGGCCAGGTCAGATGGAGAACATGGTGGGGCTGTGTTGTGGATGGAGACATTTAACGGAGTGGTTCCAAACCGCCGTTTTACGGTATCTGACAGCCACGAAGTTGGGGAAAGACGTTTCGAAGTTAGTGGCTATTTTCATAGCCGGGTTCAACTTCGTAACACTATTGGTAACTCTGGGGCTGCAGTGTATTGACCAGCTGTCAGTACGCTGCTCTCACCTCCCCAAAAATACGCTCCTGGAGCAGAACGGGCTTAGAGTTTCGCCCTGGCCTCTGGAGACTTGGGTTGGATGTCTCGGGCGAGTTTCGCACGGCGCACGCGAAAGCCGGGGCGGGTTGTGCAGGTTTTGGGGGTGGCAGCGCGGCGGTGCCGCTGCGCGGAGAGGAGCGGTGGCCCACGGTCGGGGGATGCGCGCCTCTCCGCGCCCATGTGAAGTGAGCGGGAGGTAAGGGTGCGCAGTCTTTATTACGTCGTCTGATTGCGTAGGCAAAAGCGTGCAGCGTTGAGGCGCGCACATGGCTCCACTGCACAGCACAGGAGAGCTGCGGTGCGGCCCCTGGAAGCTCTCCCCCATCCACTTCCCGAAATCACCCATTTCAACAGCGACGGCTAATTGAACATTAGCTTTCAATTAATTTCACTCGTAAAGTAATTTAAACTCCTCCGCGTACTCAGTCCATTTTTCCCCGTCTCCCTGTGATGGGATCGGGAGTATTGGCTAAATTGAACCACACTTTGAGATGCACTGATCTTTTGATTTGTTTTTTCGTTTTGTTTTGTTTTTTCTTTTCTGTTTTTCTTTTNTCTTTTTTTTTTTTTTTTTTTTTGTTTTTTTTTTTTTTTTTTTTTTTTTTGGGGGGGGGGGAGGGTTGGTGTGTTTTTTGTTTTGTTTTGTGGTTTTTGGGGTTTTGTTTTTGGCTAGGAGGGAGATGAAGAGCACGGTGGTGGGCGCTGTCAGGGTGTCCGAGGCTGAGTTGTCGCTGCGTGGGGGCACAGGTAACGAGCAGCCGGGGTAGTGCGGAGGGCGAGCTCAGGTTTACGCGGCAAGCTGCGCAAGAGGCTGGCGGGCCTGAAGTGTGGTGTAAGGGAACTGCTCGGGGCTCCCCGGGGACGCGTGCGGGTTTTGATCCGGCATCTCGGTCACAAGCTCACGGGCTGGAAGGGTACCGGTCACCCTTCCCGTATAAGTTTCCCCCCACCTTTTTTTCCCTTTTCCCTTCTGCCTCGCCTCCCCGGCGTCTTGTCTGTTGTGAATCCGCCCCAAAGGTGGTGCGGTGCCGCGGTGAACGTAGCCCTCCTGGTTTAATTACGCCGGGGCTCATAAAGCCATTCGCTTCTTTCCAAAGTAATAAACAAACGTCGCGTTAGGTCAAGATTGATGGTGTCCATGCAATAAAAACGGGCCAGGTCAGGAAGGAATAAAATTCAATCAGAGCTCGTGGAATCATTTTTCAGGGGACAGAAAGACAGAAAAGGAGACGGGGGTCAAGGGAGACGATGTCGCCATTCACAACACACCAGCCGGGAGGGAGGAGGGCGAGGGTTAACGAGCGATTGTTTTTTATCAAGCGGAGCCTAATTGAACGAAACAATAGCCGCATGGGGCGGGGGGGAGGGCCGGCTCCTTACCCGGTAGTTGCGGGGCCGGGCGGCAGCCCCGTACCCCGGTGGAGGCACCGGGGACCCCTCGCGGCACTGCTGCGCCCCCCATTCTCCCTTAAAATGATACACACGCACCTGGGGCAGCGAGCAGGCCTTGTCCTAGGCCGGGGCTGGCAGTGCAGGTAGCGGTAGTGGACCGTCGGGTGTCTGGGGGACGAGAGCGGGACACCCCCTCATTTCCTAAGGAGGCGTCCTAAAAGGCCTGCTTGGACGGCCGGAGGAGTAAGCCCCAGATCTCCCGAGGGTAACTCCGGCTGGTCCGGCCGGAGCAGGAGCCCGCGGTGTCGTTTGGAACTAAGTCTTGAGTGTAGTTCAGTGGTAACGCTGCTGGCGCCCAGCAATTTGGCAAGCGGCTGCGAGGTGGTGTTCGCCGGACCCCCGACGGCCGGGGGGCGCCGGGCTCGGCGGAACAGGCCCGTCGAAGGGTCGCGGTGTTCAGGGAAGAGACAGCAGCACAGCACCGCGGGCAAGCCCCTGCGGTCCGAGGGACATTTTTTCGTCCCGGCCTGCTCCGCCAGTGTTTCGTGCTGCATGGGCCGGGGAAGCAGCCGGCAAAAGGTTCAGCAGGCAGCGTCTTTGGGCGATGGGGGGGATTTCTCCCTCGCCCCCCAAGCCAACGCATCTGTTGCACACACCTCCGCGACCTTCTGGGCCCGTAACTCGCGCCTTGCTTGGTATGCGTGTGCCACAAAATAATAGCTGCTAAAAAGCACTGGGATGGAGAGAGGAGGGAAGGCAGCCCGGGCTACCGGTGAGAGCTCACAAGCTCTCTGGCTGAAAGAGAATTGGGTGTNGAAAAAGAAGAACGTTTTCCATTGAACGATAATTTAAAAGTACTGATAATATCGTCCGTAGCAGAAGAGAATTGTTTAAACAATGTCGGTGCTTGCAAGATTGCCCAGTATAAATACATTTTCGGTGCCGTTTTGATGCGAGTTTCGAGTGGAACTCTTTTTTCTGTGTGTGCTTTCTATGTGCATTTCCCCCAGTCGGATCGTGTGANTTTTTTTTTTTTTGCCCCCTAAACAAACACAGCTTGAAACGACTTGGGTGGGCAGAAGGGAACAATTTGTGAGCCAGAGAGCAAGCGAGCTGGGCAGGCAGCCGGCGCACAACTTACCTGCTGGAGACTTTCACCTGACCTTTAGGTGTCAGGGGGCTTGGTTGTGCTGTGTATCACCCCACGTTCAGGTCAGCTGTTTTAGATTGCGTTCAGCAGAATTAAAACAGCAACAATGAAAACCCCAAACTGGAATCCCCCCTCCTTTCCAGCCCCCATCACCTCTGGGGAGAATCCAGGAAAACCAACACATTTAGAACCATTAACTCTTAAAATAGCTGAATTTCCTCCACTAGAAAAAAACGCAAATTATTACACTCATGAGTTCAGGATATTTATATATTATATGAATCGATGAATAAACAGGTCATATCACTACAACCATCATCCCTCGGAGAGCAAGTGCTCGGATCAGAAAAAAAATGCCATAAACTTTTTTCCCAAAATGTTCCTGGAATTTATTTACTTGCCAGAACACTTAAGTGCCAAGTTTAATTTTTCCTTTTTTTTTTTTTAAATAAATATTTAAAATAAGGAAAAAGAAGAACGTTTTCCATTGAACGATAATTTAAAAGTACTGATAATATCGTCCGTAGCAGAAGAGAATTGTTTAAACAATGTCGGTGCTTGCAAGATTGCCCAGTATAAATACATTTTCGGTGCCGTTTTGATGCGAGTTTCGAGTGGAACTCTTTTTTCTGTGTGTGCTTTCTATGTGCATTTCCCCCAGTCGGATCGTGTGAAGTCAGGCTAAAGCCGTGAGCTGGCGGAGGGGCACGTCACCCTGCCAGCCCCGCGGCCCGGGGCCGGGCATGCCCGGCTGCCCGCGGCGTCGGACGGGGCGCAGGCGGTGGGACGGGGCCGTGCGCTCTCACACACCTCGCCCCTGCCAGCGAGGAGCTGCTCGCTGTTTTCCCCAAGCGAGAATTTACCAAAGTGCTGGCGGCCAGCGCTCCTAACCTCGCCTCTCAAGGATGGGATGGATTTAAAACCGAATAACGAATTGCAGAAAAATTACGACTTTCTCCCTACGCCATTTCCCACCCCCCAAGCGCTCCGCCGGGGGGGGCGTGGGACGGTGATGGAGCGGGAAATGCACCGGTGCGAGCTCATTAGCAAAGCAAAGGTTGCAATTAGCGTCTGCTGCTGCGAAGCGACCTCTCCCCCGCCCGCCTCTCCTTAGCCCCCATCACCAAATAATTGCAAAGTATCTGTTGATGTTTTTCTTCCACCCGTCAAAACGTTGGAGCCCTGCCTGCTCCAGGGCTCCGTCCTGGTTTTGTTGTGTCTGGAGACAATGCTCCGCCAGCGAACCATCAGAGGTGAAGGGGGGTCACAAGGGGAGGCAGGAGCGCGGCCCTGCGAGCCGACGGGGGCCTCCCCTTGCCGCCCACCCCTGCAAACCTGCCACCCACAGGCGGGAGGGGCGGCGACCCCCGCCCGGTGCCCCTCTCCTTGCGCTGCTCCCGGGCAGCCCCGAGCACGGCTTCCCGGCCGGGCGAGTAGCGGGAAGAGGATGTGACCCTCATGTCCGCCCGGGGGGGACGTGGCTGCTTTATGTGCAAGGCGTCGGGGAGAGGTGGTGGCGGTTGCACACTCTTCCATTCCCCCAATTTACACCTAAATTTTATTTTTCTAAATACCCTTGCAGCACTCGAGCGCGACCAAAGCCGGCCGCAGAGCCTCTTCCCACCACCACCCTAAGCCGGCGTGTTCGTGCCCGAGGAGCGGGGCTGCGTCGCCTTCAGCCCCCGTTTGCTTTTACCCTTCGGGCTGGCGCTCCAAGCTTCGAGGTGTATTTTTAGACGGCGCTGGCGGTTTTGCTCCGCGACCCCGAGGAAAACCCCGTCTCTTTGTCTCGCCGGCCTTCCGCACCGGGGCCGGGGAGGAGGGCGGCGGGCGGGCCGGCTGTATCGCCGGCGGGCCCTGGGGCAGCGCCGACCCCCGGCCCGGCCCGCTTGCAGAGGTGGCAAGGGCTTGTGCTCCCGTGGGGCCAACCCACCTCAGGCCTCCGCCGCGCTCTTTGCTGTCTGCAAGCCCACGCGTGGCCGGTGGCCCCTGAAAAGCCTCAAGAGAAGGGGAAAAAAATTTAAAAGGGGCTCTCGTGGTACTTTTACCGTTGTCAAGACAGGTTCTGGGGGAGGGCAGCGGCCCGGCTGGCGGAGGCGAGGGACTGAGTTACGGCTAAGAGACGCGGGGCGGCGGCGGCGGCGCTGACAGGCGGCGGGCGCGGGGGAGCGAGCCCGGCCGTCGCTGCTCGTAATTCCTGGCGCTGCCGGGCAGGGAGCCGCAGGCAGGGCCAGGCCGGCCTTCCCCACCGGGCCCCAGCCCTCTGCAGCCCGCTTGGCAGGAGCTGGGCCCTCTCTCCTCTCCCTGCCCACCCGAGTCCCCTTTTCCTGACGGGGCGCACTCCCGGGCAGCCCCCACAACCCAGCGCTGCCATTACTATCCCGCTTCTCCCCGTAGGAGCGGCGCAGGGTCAACCTCTCCGCTTCCCACGACGCAGTGGAACCGGGCTGCCCGGGCGGGGACTCCCGGCAGAGTCCCGGGCCCATATTCCCGCTCCTGGGCAGTGCAGAGTGTCAATAGTCTGGGCCCGGCCACCAACCGGCCTTTCCCCGCCGGTGCCACAGCTGTTCCGGGAAAGCTTAAACCCACCTCGTCGTTTGCTTTGTTCGGTGCTGCTGCTGCTGCGGATGGTTGGAAGCTTGTGAAAGGCGCGAGAGACTGGGGGCCTGCTCGGTTATTTACTACTGGAGCTGCTCTTTTCCATTAACGAAGCTGCAGTGTCTCCACATGAGACCAGGGACAGGCAGCGGGGGATGTATCTTCCGAACCCGCATGCACAAAACGCTTGACATGCACACGAAGCTGATGTGGAGAACACAGGTCTGTAACTGGTCTATCAACTACATACACAATATCATCTAAGTCGCAGCTTGTTAGTGGTTTGTTTTGTTTTCCTTTTAAGTTATTATTTATTTCGTTCTCAAGACGTGATACCGTGGTCAAAGAGCACTACTTTAGGAGCAGTTAATAATGAGGCAGGAAGGCAGTGTTGGGGGAACCGAAAAGCAGTTCCGACCTTTGCCAAATGGTAAAAAGCAGTGGAGCAGTGTGAATTTTGTCTTGTCATGACCAGTACCTTTTTTTTTTTCTCCCCTATAAAGGTAGCAAAAAGACACCCAGCACCAGGCCACCGCGACGGACCACTTGGTCTAGAATCACTTTTCGCTTTCCCGTCCTTTGCCCAGCTTGTTCCACAATATAGACAGAGAAACCAGAGAATAAAAATGCTTCTCTGGAGTGTGCTACAGTGAGAGATGCCAAAGAAAAAAACCCTGAAGTCGAAGTTCCCAGTCCTCAGCAGTGATGTGTAAACTAATATTCAGATATACCAGCAAGCCTCCCAGTGAATCACTGTAAGCGAAAAAATAATTCGCAGCAATGCAAAAATGCCTTGTCATAAAAGCGCTGGAATACTTAAAAAAATTATTGCTATTATTATTCCGTTCGCCACCAAAGCCCCGCCACCCGCAGCCTGTGACGGCCGGGCCGAGGCGCTGCGGAGGGGGCAGCCCTCGGTGCGGCCGGGCAGGCGGAGCTGGCCCCCTCCCCTCCGGCACTCGCCGCGGCCCCCGGGCGGGGGAGCCAGCGCCGGGCACGGGGGACCCGCTCGGCCGTGGCGAGTGTGCGGTGGCAGCCGCAGAGCACAGCCGCAGCCCTGCGGCCGCACACGGATGGGTGCCCACGGCACAGGAGAGAGCTCGTCTTGCAGGGGCTGTGTGGAGGTGTGAACGCTGCGGGAGAGGGCAGCTAATGCAATGACATGCACCCACGGGAAGGGGGTTTAGTGTTATTTCACTCTAAGAAAAAAAGAAAAAGGCGCAGCCGTGGAGTGGTACCCGTTCGAGGAGAAAAACACCCAAGGAGGCTTTTTATAAATATACCCACACGTGGGGTGTACACACGGGGGGTGAGTGACAATGTGTGCGTGATGCCGTGGGGAGCTCCAGGCCTCCGGACCGAGTGTCCACGACTTACTCGCCATTAGTCTGCGCTGGAAGAGCCCCGACGCGCCGCGGAAACTGCGTGCGGGCTGGAGAGCCTCATACGCGTGGAGAGATGCTCGGAGGGAGGGCAACAGGGACATCCTTCTCTCTCCGCTACTCCCTCTCCTCTCCGCCCTACGAGGGCTCGTACTCTGTGCACCTGTAGGAAGGGTCTCAAGCAGCAGCCGGGTTCCCACGTTTCCCTTTCCCCATGCGCGCTTTGGCAGGAACAGCCCCAAAGGAAGCGGCTGCTCCGGTTGCCCGGGCGAGCTCCACTCCGCTCCCCTCCGCGCCGCGCATTTCCCACGGCACCTCCCGCAAATGCCGCCCTTGGACACCGGCGCACGGAGCACCGTCCCGGCTCCCCCTAGGCTGCTCTCGAGCCCCCCTCCTGTCACCCTGCATCACTTCCATCATGAGACCGCTCCCGGGCACAGCTACCCTCCCCCCCCCCCCCGCCGTTGGCCTCCTTTTAACGGGGGGTTCCCCCATATCCGAAGTTAAAAAACAAGAGATGCACCTCAAGAAAGTGTATCTCTCCTGTGTGCGTCCCTCCTGTGTATCTTGCTCTTAGCTCGCTTCCAGGCATAAAGTTAAAATGATGGGAGTAATTGGTGGGTGGAAGATCCTAAACCAACGGGAAATGTATGGGCTTGACGACCTCTGGATAACCCAGGTACCTTGGCACAAAAAGCAAAAAAATATTTACTCACCTTGAAGTTCCTATTTTTTTTAAGCTTTTTTATTTATTTTGTTTTTATTTCTTAAGTCATCTTTTGAAATGGTTCACGCTCCTGTCTGAGGTTTAATTATAGGAAGCAGGAAGAGGGTGGAAGGGGAATGGGTTGATTCTTGGGGGAGGGGGTCAAAAACCAAAACACCCTGATCTCCCCGGACTGAGAAGGTGCTGGACAAAAAGGCTTTCTGTGACTCATGCACGCTCTGAAATGAAGATCTGAAAAACATACACAAGCCCTGGCTTGACTGGTTTGAAAGCGATTCCAGCAATTGGGAATTAATTCGGCATGGTCAAAAGGCGATTTCGCTGCAAGTTATATCAAATTATTCGAACTTTTAGAGTTCAGGTACTGGAAATGGGCTGCCGGGGTGGAGGTAAGGCTGCAGGAAAGAAAAACAAGGAGTGTTCAGGAAAGGCAGAAGAGGGGAAGCTGTGGAGCAAGGTCTGGAGTCATGGCGAACCCATGTTTGCACCAAAGGTCTGCTGACGTGGAGAGGGGAGGAGTGGAGGGTAGGAAATGCTTTGTTTCTCAGATGGGATTAAGTACCAAAATGTGCTGGAGGTCCTAGATAATAGAAAGATGAGTCTCAATTAAAAATGAAATCAGTGGGTTTGTTGGCTGATCAATTTTTCAGGTACAGTATGATCCTTCCCCAATTAATGGCAGAAGACAGAGTTAGCCCAGGCAGAGCTGACCCTGGGATGATGTGTGGGACAGGAGGCACTGGGAGGACGTAGAGGGTGGAGGCAGGAATAAAACTGGTCTTTTACACACAGGCAGGCCAACAATAAAACCATCACAGGGAGGGGCAGCTGCCCACCCTGGCGGCTCCTGGCAGTGCTGGCCATGGGCTGCATCCGTGGCATGGGTCCTGTGATGCCTGCTGGGCCCAGCCAGGCCTCAGGCATTGGGATTGTTCCTCATGAGCTCCACGTCGGCGTCCACCATCTCCCTCACCAGCTCCTGCAGGAGGGAGAGAGACAGATGAGAGCCCCAGTGCAGGCACAAATGGGCAGTGTGTCAGGAATGCCCCAGAGCATGACAAGCCCCCCTGGCCCCCAGAGCAGAACAAGGAGAGATGGGGCTTTGCTGGGCCCTTCCTTCCCAGGATGTGCCTTTGCTGGGCCCAGCAGCCCTGGCCCAGGCCCTGGTGTGTGTCAGCACGCTGCTGTGCACTGGGGTGCCCATCGCTGCCACAGCATCTGCTTTCTTCAAAGCAAGGATCCATGCAGAGGCACCGAAAATGGGGTTTCTCACTGTGCCCAGGTCACCCCACACAGAGGTGTCCCCTTTCCTTTCCCCTCCCTGAGAATTATTTTTAGAGGACATGAACACCCAGCAGGTACAAAGCACGCCAGAAAGGCCACTCACATCAAAGGTGACTCTCGGCTTCCAGTTCAGCTTTTGCCTGGCTTTGGTACAGTCCCCTTGCAGAAAATCCTGCGGAAAAGAAGAGAGAGGTGCTGCAAGGGCTGTTACCTTCCCCACACTGATGGCCTCTCCACTGCTCCTGCTTCCCTGTGAGCTGAGCATGGGCCAGGCCCACTGTTGGACTCTTCCAAGGATGAACTATTTCTCTTGAGGATGCAATTTTAGTGGAAGCTCATATGCCTATTAAATCACCAGGAGGCAGCATCCTTTCACCAGGCTTTTTCAGATGGAAAGAGTTATTCTTTGTTTGTCTGTACACAGAGGGCTTGAACTCCAGCCTTACAGCCACATAATGGTGAACATTTTATAATAAGTTTTTGTACATCTTAGTCACGCTAGTGAATGAGCTGATTCAAATTCTTTTTCCCCCATTTGTTTAAATAATGTAAATCACAGAGCAAACATGACAACTACTCTCTTTCAAATAAAACCATGATCACAGAAAAATGATGCTGAAAGACTGTTATGGATAAGGGTAACCGTATGCAACAGTAGTAAACATCCAGCTGTTGAATGTGTACATAATTTTTTCCTAGAGTATTTTGAGTATCCACAAGCAAATAAAAGTCCAAATATCTCATAAATGAAAAAAAATTACCTTGAAACCATTACAGAAACCAAGACTTTGGTCATGTTCACCTTACTGTTCAAATATCCTTAAAAGTGCTACCACACCAAAACAATCCCACAACCAGTCATCAAAAATAATGTAACAAAATTAAACAAAGACAAAACCTCCTTTAACTGCATTTCTAATTGAATGCAAAAACTGATTGTATCTTTCTTTAAAATTGGAAGACAATGTTTAAACAGTCAGCTTTTTCCAAATGTATGTATGTTGATTGAATAAAATATATAATCTTTGTTCACAAGCTGTATGTCTTTGTAGCAATAAATACTAAAATTGTATCTGTCTAGGTTTAAAGAAACCCAAACAAACCCAGCTTTGTTACAGAACAACAAAGCTAAGGCTGAATTCTCCTCTTGCATTTGACTTTATGGTGGTAACACAGCAGGCTTTCCAGAAAAATGCATGGACTGCCTTTCTTCTCCCTCTTCCACCCTCTGACCAGCGGTGGAGCTAAGGAGCATTTTGTGAATGTAGATTTTTTTTTTTAAACTTGTAATGCTGCATGCTACATTTCTCAGATTCTCTCTGTTGATCATATGTGGTTCAGGTCATGTTAACTTCCAAAATCACCTCACCCTGTGCAGTAAAATGTAGGAAATTATTCTTCATAATTGTGCACAAGAAAGCTAGACAGCTTGCTTTCAGGAGCAGAGGAAATCCACCAAAGGAAATATGGCACTGAAGAAGGGGATGTGGAACAAACACGTCTGCTGAGACTTACTCCAGGCAAAAGTTTTACTAGGTCAGTCTTTAGGCTAAAAAACATTTCATCCTGCCTTCAGAAGAGAGTAAACAGATGGATCAGAACAAAATGACATGAAAATAAAAAAACGCCATGATTTCCTTAAATTAGACTAAATGATTTCCTACTGCAGCCCTATAATGGGCTTTTGAAAGTGCAGCAGACATGTGAGGCCAAGTCATGCAAAACCGCATCAACTTGAGGGATCCCCTGGAGGGTCGTGTGAATATGGATTGCAAAATCTGGTTTGAAATAGGAAAGACGCCCACTAAGTTTGACAAAATTTGGATCAGGCTCTAATGTGCTCATGGAGGTATGTCTTTTATCTGGAGTTCAGTTTAATTTACATACATGTGTATATATATGTGTCTGGAAACAAGGAAATCCTTCATAAAATAATAATTTCAGTATAAAAACAATTGCCTTTTATTCAGCCCTAATTCAAGCCATTAGCTAGAACTGAAGTCTTTTAATATCACCCAGTTTTAAGTCATAAAAACTATATCATAAAACTTAGACTTTTGTTTTTATAAATGCTGTGTAAGTAAAACTTTTACATCCACAATCTTTATATAAAAACACACTTTGAAACTAAGCCTTATCTAAGATACTGGCTTCCCATTTTAAAAAAAAATCGACTGGAAAGCACAGAATGAATTGCCATGGCCTGCTGTATGTAGCTGCATTCTGCTTTTGAACAGCTTGGGAGCAGTCTTTTAACTGTCTTGGACAAATGCTTTTTGTTAAAACAGATTATCTAAAATAATACTTTACCTAATTCCAGCCCTTTATTCAAAAACATAAACACTCATCTGCTGAGTAGGCCAAAATAAGGTTGGGGGTAGGCTGCAAATCAGTAAAAGTGAAGTATTTGCAGTGCCTGATTCTACACAGAGATCACACAAACAACTAGAATATTGAATCCATCTAGGTATAAAAAACCTCCTATTTTTCCTTTAAAAGTCCACAAGCTTTAACAACGATGCAGTAAAGGTATTATATCTGTGAGAAAAAAAAAAATCAAAAAAGAGTAAAATAATGGAAGATTTAATACATATGATAATACAAATTTCCCAGCTGACTTGGGTTGAAATATTTTAAGTGGCTCTCCTAAAGAAGTTTATGTCCTTTTGAGAAACACAACTTCTAATTTACTTGAACATAGCATTACAGGCAAAATGTCTCCTAGGCATTTTTAAAAAGGCTCACTTACAGAAGTTACTAGATACAGAGGCCAAATGAAACCATAACACCAACACCATATTACACCTAAACTCAAGGTTTGATTGTATTCTTATTAGCCAAAGTTTCAACACTGAATGGAAATGATGACTGGAACAAAGCTATTCCTGATTAAAGGATTGTATTGCAGTCATGTTTCCTGTATTTTTCTACAAGTAGCTCATAATATGAAAACAATAAGGTAATTACAATAAAATAAGAATATTAAAAAAAAGCTTCTCTTGGAACAGAATGACTGCTTGTTTATATTGTTTAAGTCTTTCACTGAAACCAGAGATTCATCTGTCAGGTTTCCAAAGGGAAAAAAATCCACAAAAAAACCACCATCCAAAAAACCCCTCTTGTATGTTCATCATTAAAGTGTATTAATTTTTCAATACCAGGGCATCACTTTCTGGGACTACAACCAGATCAGAAAGCAAAGAAAGAAGAGAGGAGATTCCACTGGAGAAAACCTGGAT
>VWZT01007958.1:469212-645918 GCA_013397055.1 Pachycephala philippinensis | reverse complement strand
GGGGGGCGGGAGTTGGTAGGGAGGTGGTTTGGTGAAATGGGGGTGGTTCTTGAAAAAGAGCTGCTGCTGAATATAAGCGGCCCCAAATCCCTGTTCCTGATGGAAAAGCACCTGATGAAATGACACCACCTCATGTTTTGTATTCCTGCAGGATTATTTTTTTCTGTGCCGTTGTGCTTTACATACTGACATGAAAACAAAGCCCTTTGACTCCCTGAAAACTCTGAGGATTCAGATACTGAGCTAAGAGTCTATAACCCTGAAAACACTTCTTAAGGCTTTCTGTTGTTTTTACAGCCCTCAGATCACAAATATAAAATTAAGTCTTTGCTTTTAGTTAACCATTTTGTAAGGAACAAGTCCTTATTTTCCATGCAAACAGTTAACATAAGTGGCTAATAATGACAAGTTTTAACAGCAAGCTAGGAGTCAGAAACAATATCCAGGTAAATATTTAAAGGGAAGGAAGATAGAAAAGACAAATTCTCTGTTGCCACTTAATACAAGCAAGTAAATTCTCCTACGGCTTTATATGCAGCTCACTGTCATACGACTGCCTCTCAGAGAACAGAATGAGTTCCTATGGTGTGAGTTTTCCTGTTTTACATTTTCTGCAATTGAGGCTGTGTAACTGTGTAAAAAATACCTCATTATTACTAAATTTGCTTTTATGATTATTCAATTTTGTTGTCCAAATGCACACACACAAATGCATACAGATAAGCAGAGAGAAATTTGTTATGTAATGCCGTTAGGCCTTTTTAAATTTGGTTTTTAAACCATGAGACAAAAATGCTAAATATTTTAATGTAAATATCACATTTCCCAAGCTCCTGTCCTGAGCGTCATTGCGACTCCTATTTTGTCTTGTGCAGTGATTGATTTGATTTCACTGTGCACTGTATCACTGTCTCATTCAATTAACTTTAACCGAAAATTTAAAGCCTCAAGACAATGTAAGAAAAAGGCGATAGTTTGGCCTGAAAGAAGGCCAAGGCTACCTTTATTACTACAGCTCAGCTGATTGCCTTTCAAACGTGCCTTTACTGAAGCCAGCATCCAGTGCCAGCTTTTGCTTTCTCTTACACTAGAATAAAACTGAGATCAAGCCCTCAGTAAAACACCTGTGATGGAATTGTGCCCAGCTCTGCTTGCTGAAGCACAGACAAGGCTTTACCTCTAAAAATAAACAAACTTGATCTAAGCACACAACAGTGTAACTGCATCTGAAAAGCAGCCAGGGTTACGTTCACAATCAGCACAACTGCTTGGAAGATGATTTATTACATCAGAGCTCCCATAAGCAAAGAGCACCGACCCAGCTTGGTGGAGGCTCTGGCTTGAGTGTTTAGTCTTGCACTTTTTTGCTCAAGATGTTTTGTCAGAAAAGATTTCAAGAATGGAGGGGCCAAAGTTCCCCGCAAACCCCACTTGTGTTTTATTTTCCTTATTTCCTTCTTAAAACTGTCAAATTTTAGCTTTAACTTATCCCATTAAAAGAAAACAAAATAAACATAGATACTTGATTAGACTGCAGTTTTGTGTTTTCATCATTATCACAGAATCCTGCAATGGTTTGGGTTGGAAGGCACCTTTAAATTTTAAGCTTGTATAGTCCAACCCTTCTGCACTGAGTAGGGGCATCTTCGACTAGGTCAGTTACTTACAGTCCCATCCAACTTGACCTCGAAGGTTTCCAGGGATGGGGCATCTTCCACCTCGCTGGGCAATTTGCTTTAGATGCTTCAGTGTTTCACCACTCTCATCATAAAAAGTTTCTGCCTTATATTTTGTCTAAATCCACCCTCTTTCAGTTTAAAACTATTACCCTTTGTCATATCACAACAGGCCCTACTAAAAAGTTATATCACAGTAATGCATACACTAAGGTTTATCTTATGAAATAATCTCCCATTCTGTGTACTTCTTGAAGCATTTTACATAGCATTTTTTAACGAGGGTTCAAGTAGTAAATCTCAGTAGTAACACCAGCCCCACAGTATATATGGGCATCTGCTGCAGCTTATTGCTTGGAGAACAGCCTTGTTGAAGCGTTGCAAACAGTCAGGAGACTGCATGCATTGCTCACTAGGCAGTTCTTTCACCATCAACCTTCTCACCCATTCCCTTGTGTTCTGCCACACTTGCCACCAGGCCCAGGGACGTCACATCTTAACCCAGATGCAACACTGGAAAACAGTTATTGTGACTTTTTCTGAGCACTCTGCTAAGAAAAGTAGAAATATCTCACTAAATCAGAGCTGTAGAGCCTGTAAACATGTGCCTTACTGGTGCAAAATTCAATGCACGGCTTGGCCGAGCTTGGATGAAACCCCAGAAGGAGTCGCAGTAATGAGCGCTGTGTCTCCTGTGCGCTGCTCTGCGTGTTCTTCTGGAGATCCACGGGACAGGGAACACTGGCTTGGCTTCTTTGCAAAGGGTAATGTTTGTTATAATATCTATAGTAACAGGGATGAAAACCCAGTATAATTATAAAGCAAGAGACTCCTATCTCCATAGTAAATATGAGGAGACTGAAGATAAAACATACTGAAGAGTGAAGCCCAAGCCTAACAAGGAGCGCAGTAAACATCTCCAGGAATTTAAGATGAGCCAAAATTTGTTGTCGCTCAGTTTTCATTTTTTCTTTCCACTGTTCTTAGAAAAGCAAAGTTGTGGAGCAGTTGGGGTACCAAGGGAATAGAAGAATGCCAGTGAATTTGGTTCCTGATCTAAATTTGTTTTAATGCAGCATGAACAGACTGCTTTCCACTCTTGGGTCAGCAGTCTTTTGCAGAAAGACAGCATTGTTCGCAAAGAACCACAGGAAAAGGCAAAAGGCAAAAGCAACCAATAGGCTGAAACTCACATATAACTAAATGCCATTGAAAATAAGAGGCATAATGTTTTTTTTCCCCTAGCATGTTTTCCTATGCAAATCCCCTCCCTATTCAGAAAGTTTAATCTTTACCAAAACCATGTTGAGGAGGAAGGGAAGGGGAAAGAATGACTTGAAAGGACTGATTCTGCACGGCGCTGAGCCCCTGTACATCTGATGGACCTTGGCAGGCTGCGAGTGCTGGGCATCTTTAGGGTAAGGTCTTATCTCGGGACCCCACTGTACTCCAGCAATAAGGCATCAACACAAACCACACAGTCAATAAAACCTCAGCACAACCTTCGCTTTTCTGCCAGGAACTGGGGGCGTTAGAACAGCGGCTTTATCTTATCAGTTTGATAATCTTTAATTTGACCGGCTTCCAAAGGGTTAAGGCAAATGAACTCGGAACAGCAATAAACATTAGGGCGATAATAACAGTAATGGAGCTCCTCTCCCCCCTCCTCTTCCTCTTCCCCTCCCTCCCCTGCGCCTTTTCCACTTCGCTGCTGCCTATCAGCCCCAGCCGAAGCCGAAGCCAGACCTCTCTTTCAGTGACAGGGGGTGATAAGAGACTCGAAGAAAACAGCAAGCTGTCTGGTCTGCTCAGGAAGTCGGGGACGGGTGGTATTGTCCATCAGCGGGGCCACGCGGCGGCCGGAGGCCGGGAACAATGCCCCGCTCTGGGGAAATGGGCTCACTCAGCGCCGGTGCTGGCAGCCCCACGGCCAGCACAGATAAAGCGCTGAGGCAGGGGGAGCCGGCCCCAGGTGCCTCCGGGGCCCGCGGCCGGACCCGGATCGCTGAGCCGGAGGCGCTGCTCCCGCTCATGGACGCAGCCTGGGAGGAGAGACCGGAGCAAGCACCGGCGGAGCTGCAGGCACAAGAGCCCCTCACAGGGCTGAGCATTACTCAGATCTGTCCATTTGCCAAGCCAAGCCTGAGAAAACATCTTGGCCAGTGCCGTCCCTCGAGCCAGATAAAATTCCTCCCGAATTACAGCCCGATATCCCCGAAGCCAGTGCTGAATTTCACTCGCTTTGGATCCGGAGCTCAGCTCACTCATCAGGAGCCGTCCCGCATAGCTCTGTGCCAGGGCATCCCGCTGCAAGTGGGACCACGGCTGCTTTTCTGGTTGCCACGCATGAGGCAGTCCGAAGAGTGTTCCCCGCAAAGCAGCGAAAGCCCTGCTGCTGCAAACAGCAAAATTCCCGCTGCTGGCTGCAGTGAGGCGGGTGCTTCCCTCCCTCATAGCCTGCCCTGAGGCCCAGTTTTGCACGTCTGGGGAGACCTGGAAGTTGTTCCCCAGCTTGGATCTAAGTGCAATTGTAACCTAAGCTCACGGCCCTGCAAAGTGCCAAAGAGGCTTCCGAATAGCAAGACCATTTCTAGTTGACAGGAATCTTTCTCCTAAATAAGCAGGGAACTTCTGGAGGAGAGGAAGAAAATCAAACCCACTGCATTTGCCATATACAGACCATAATTATGATAGTTCAGGTGCTAGGGCTGGACACAGTCCCAGAATCATAGAAAGGTCTGGGTTGCAAGGGAACTTAATCTAGTTCCAACCCCCCTTCCACTAGACACTTTACACCAGACACGGTTGCTCCAAGCCCCATTTAACATGGCCTTGAACACTTCCATGGATGGGGCATCCACAGCTTCTCTGGGCAGCCTGTTACAGTGCCTCACCACCCTCACAGTAAAGAATTTCTTCCTGATATTTAATCTGAACCCTCTTTCAGTTCAAAGCCATTCCCCCTTGTCCTCTCACTACATGCTTTTGTATAAAGTCCCTCTCCGGTTCTCTTGTAGGTCCCCCACAGGTACTGGAAGGTTGCTCTATTGTCTCCCCAGAGTTTTCTTTTCTCCAGGCTGAACAACCTCAAGTCTCTCAGCCTGTTTTCACAGGAGGTGTGCACCAGCCCTCTGACCATCTTTCCAGCCCTCCTCTGGCCTTGCTCCAGCAGAAATCCTTCCTTTCTGATATGTTGTACCTGGTCATCTAAACACACACATCACAGCTAAAATCTTCAGCATGTTTGCTAAAATACAAACTAATAAGTATCAAAGTAAGATTTTCCGACTCTTATACCAAAATAGAAACGCTCTTTGCAAATGCTGGTTATAGGTGGTACCACTGCCACTGACTTCCACTGCCCTGTAGCCTGGCTGCTGATGTGTGAGCTGACCATTCCATGTTTCAAACTAACCTGGGCATTAAGAGGTGTTTGAATAACGTGGATTTTCCATGACATTGGTTAGAAGCATTTGTGAATTTTCCTTTTACAACAGAGGTTTCGGGGAGATTGTATACAAGCATGTTTCTTCAGGCTCCCTGGACAAACGTGTCACTGGCACATCCCTAAAAACCAAGACCCTGTGAGAGATGAACCAGTTTCATATGGATGGAGATCAGCTGTAGTATAGTAAAAAACCAGGTTTCTTCTCTTTTCACTGGTACCTTCAAGTCCTGCTTTGCTCACTATTCAATGTGGTTTTCTTCTTGCTTGATCTATTCTCCACTCTAACAACTATTTTTGGGGGGGAGAGTAAGATAATAACGTCCTCATCATTTGTGGTTTTATTGCTGCATTATGTATTATTTAGGTGAGGGCATGGTACCTTTAAAATTATTACGAGTAATTCTCACCTTTTTTTTATCCACTCTGATTACTCATCACTCCCTACTCTTCACATTTTCTGCAAAGATCAGGAAATCACTTTGTGAAGTTGTTTGATTTCAGCTGGGTTTATTGTACAGGAATAATGTCTTTTTCACTGGAAATGGAACACAGACCCTGGGGTTAGCTGTCTTTGCTGACTGACATGTCAAGATGAATAAGAAAACTGATAACCCCAGCAATCCATGATGCAAGCCTACTTAATTTCTTCTCTTATTCCAGTAAAAATTACTTCATTTATAGTAACTTATATTGGAAATGTAAACAAATTCAGTTGTCATCATCGGTCAAATACAAATGATAAGTGACAAAACAGTAAACATTACACAGCTATCTTGTATTCTACTTATAGATATTTATCTATCTACTTTTAGAGCATTAAGCAGCAATTTAATGACTGCAGATCTATGAACTCATGATATTACTCCTTCATAGAGTTATTCTTTTTCTTATACAGGCTGCATTGTTTGTGGTGATTTTGTTACCCCATGGACATTCACATTTCTGAAAAAATCATGGCATTTATTACATTAACATCAAAGTTATATTAAAATATTTTTCAGAACAGTGTGCTGTTACATTTGCCCTAATAAAAATATTAATTTATTCAAAATGGAATTTTTCACCTAAGGAGCATGTAATTGAAAAATTCTAACTAAATCACCTATAACAGCAGTTGCTGTCTTTGCCCTGTGTTCACCTCACAACCCTGAAATTGGGCAGGTGGGATGACATCCCCTTCCCTGCCTCTTACAGTGTTACATGAACCTCTGTCCCTCTGAAGCTTATGGTAAGACTTGGGGGAAGAGGACAGAGAGGAGATGGATATTTCTCTCTTCTTGTCTTCTTCCCTGCTATGGATTAGCTAGTACATAAGAGTTAGCATGGAGGATGTTCAGTCATTTCTCATTGTTCGAAAAGAAGTTGTAAAATACTCCTTCCTTGCAGTATGGGGGATGAAGAAGGGAGCTGCTGCTTCTCTGCACAAAGTCACAATCTGCCTTTTACTGCTGGCTGTTTTTTAGGAGCAACCTCCCTCTACACAGTCATAAACCCAACCTAATTTATGGGATGCATCACCTTATCCCCCACCCCTCACTGCATTCCAATTTCTCAATAAAACCCCCATCTGATCTGAAAAGCCTTTTCAAGACAAAATATCTGGAGAGAGTTTAAGCTGTGAAAAGCTTAAAGGGAGCTCAAGAATTGAGATCTTTTTACCCAAGGGGGAAAAAAAATTCCAAGTCCCCATATGGAGGGGACTCAGAACATGATACCGTGGGGCTCCTGTCTGCAAAAATGAAGCTATTCTTGCCTGAACACAGTTACAAGACAAGCAAGAGTCCACAAAAGGGTTAAAATAATACAAGGTAGGATAATTTCTGATGCTGAGTATGTCCCAAATGTATTCTCCGGTGCACTTGATAGAGAAGGAAGTCCAAGCAGTGGCCTTTCACATGACATCATAAAAGCCTAATTTATCACCAGCCACCAAACATCTAGAAAATCATAACATCCTTTCAGGAAAACCACGTGCAAAATAATCAGACTTGCTTTGATGAAAGGTTTTGTGCTTGTGTCCAAGTAGGACACTACAAAGAGGAACCCTTTGCAGGTAGTAGCACACAACAATGCACGTCACATTAATGCTTCAAGCTCACACTTTATTTATTAAAAAGCTTATGCATTTCCTGCCCATAAACAAATATTTTTTTACTCTGCATATGTGTTCAACCAAACCTGTTAAGATAAAACACTAGTCACTGGTTAAATCCAGACATGGTGGAGAGTTGAATATCTCTTTTACAGAGATAATAACACATGTTATTGCTGCTAATAAAGGCGCTGGGCTCCCCATTCCCTCATCTCACAGTCCCTTCCAAGTGTGTTATGGATATGGGCTGAGTATTGCCACAGCTTGTCATAGCTTTTGAAAGGATCAAGTCCTCCCAGCACACTCAGCATCACGGCTACGCTGAACTGAGGGGTGCATTCCCCCTGACAAATTCCAAAACATTCTGCCAAAGACCTTGTCTCTCTATCCAAGGCGCTCACTGTTCTGGCTCATCAGTTTTTGGTGACTGGTGTAACTTGACTGTCTTGATGGAAAAATACTGCTCAGCAAGCAGTATATTGCCGTAAAATCAATTGGTTTCACATTTGCAAATGAAATCAAAGAAGTCTGCTGTTTGTGTTGATTAGGCAGACAAAACAGAGCACAAAGCAATTAATGAATGGCTACAAATACCAGCTACAGGGTGTTCAAGATTTCTTTTTGACTCTAAGTTTGTTGGTGCATATTTAAAGATGCACAGATTCCAATTGTCATGCAGTTCACTGATCCTGCTGCTTAATAATCTGACCCTTAGGCTCCTGCTGGTCAACGGCCACAGGTTCTTCTGGTCTGACTGGAAAAATAACCGGATTTTCCACACCATTCTTGGTAGTTTGTTGTTGCATATTCTCTGATCTTCATTAATAAAAATAACTTCCTATTACATTTCCTGCACAGGAAAGCCTGGGAAAAAAAAATCGTAGTTTTTCCTATGACATCTTTCACTTTCAGGGCAGACATTAAACTCACCACACGATCTTCCAATAAATCAATAAAATGAATACAACTACTTTATTTCCTTTTTAAAGATCAGTATTTTGTTTTCTTCCATCCTTCCCTTACTTTGGTTTTTAGTTTCTCTCACTTTCTTTGTTGTTTAAATCTTTCCCATGTTTTGTTGAATTTATTTTCCTGTAATATCCCATTTATCTCTTTTTATTGTAAGACATGTTTCCTTCCTAATTTGATGTGTCTCCCAGTCTTTCATTCATCCTTGTCCCATTTCTCTTTTGAGCATCAATCTCCTGCTCACAAACATCTTTTATCGCCTTAAACTTGGCCTTACTTTCCTATTTCTTCTTCCTCCTCAAAACATGTCACCCCACACTGAAATTTTGTTCTTTTTTCATTTCTACTGTAGTGTTTTTTACCCTTGAATATTTTAAAAAATTCTTTTCCCCAGGTATTCTCTCTGTATCATCACAGATTTGTTCCTTTTTCTTTTCCAGTGGTACTCCATCACACACCAGAGCCAGCTTTCAGGATTTTGTGTGGAACATTGCAGGGTTCTGTGAGACAATGCATATCACTGGTAACACAGCAGAGATTTGCTGACAGGGCTGAAACTATGTTGAGTTTTAAAGAAGCAATAAGAGCTCCTAAAACTCACAGTGCCAGTGTAAGTAGGGGTAAAAAGCAGATTCATTGACAGCTATTAGTATTCACAGTAGCTGCCTATAAAATTCCACAGATTTGGCAGAGCATTAGCCATATACACTTTAAAAGCATGGCTAATATGCTCTGCTTCTTTCCAAAGCATCACCAAATGCTTATACCACTTCTTGAAATCTGTCCTCTCAATGACCTTCTTCTCTTAAATACTTTCAATTAAAGAAGAAAGTAATTTTGGATCTGTTACCAAAAACTTCTTCATTACTTCACCGTGCAGCAGTCAAACATGAAAAACTTCGTTACAGAAGGAAAACAGTTTGCATTTTCTAATGGTCCTGCCCTACTTACCAAACCTTCTTTAGTTCCACAATTAAAAAGCAAGCAAACTGTTCAGGCATACACAGCAGCAAGCAAAGGCTCAGAACACTCCAATGTTTTCACCTGTGTAATGTTTAAAATGTGAGATGCCTCATCAATCACTTGACTCCTTTTACAAGGGAAGTGTCTCTTGAGACGACTCACACAAGAATCATTTATTGCTGAGTTTCAATGTGAAAGACAGAGCTGTTCCTCAGACAAGCAATCCTATTTTTCATTCATGTTTTGGCAGGGCAGAGATGCCAGGTAAGGGCCCCATTATGCATTGCACAAACACAGAAATTTATCTGAAAATTTATCAAAGTCAAATATCACCTCCTGGAATATTCTGTTAGAATTCACCTACAGCTTGCATCTCCTTTTCAGTGCAGGTCACCAGTGAAACTTTCTGGCTTGGTTTACTTTCTTTGATGTATTCCAGTGTAATGGCAATACATATGAACACACAAAGCCATGAACTACAGAACTTACATGTATCTACTGAGAATCTCGAAAGCAGCTCCTTTTACTGCTGGCTGCATCTTGGCAGCTTTATTCTACTTGTAACCCGAGCAAGACTTCAACTAGATATATTACCACCTAGACAAAACAGAACTGCTTCACAGCAGCACTACAGTGAAAATGAAGGGCCACCAGAGAAGATATGGATTTTATATAATTAAGCAACAAAAATGACATTACAAATGGGAAAAAAGCACTGTCACCCTCATTTTATGAAGTTAGGAGGCAGGATGATTTAGGGACTTGACCAATACCCTGGAATGAGAGGGAGGAGCAAGAAGAGAATCCAGGCTGTATCCCACCACTTCCCTCTGATATATAGCTTACTACAGATGAAGAAGCCAAGCATTAATATCACACTGCATCTGGCAAAATTTGCCCTGAGTGAGTCCTTGCCCTTGATTTGTAGTGAGCAGCCCCCCAACCTGCTCCAAGGATGAGTGATCATATAGCACCTTGATGCAGCAGGTGACTTATTTAACCACATATTTCTCATTTGTCTACAGTTTCACTTCTATTTCTGCCCCTGAGTTTTCTTTTATACTGTCTTTCACATAAAAATCAAATACTCAAATACTGAAAACTTAGCATTGCTTGCTCAGCTTTTCCACTCCAGGCTCCTACGATTGACTTGAGAGTACCAGAGCTTAGGAGATTATTGGGTTGTTTTTTCTCCTCTAAAGACTTAATTTTCAGATGAAAAACACCCAAATAGACCAATTGTATCTTTTACAACTAAACCAGTACACATTTTAACTGCGTATACTGCAGTAAAGTCCCATGAACTTACTATTCCATACAGGCAGTGAACTAAGAGAGCTCTCACTTTTCATAGCATCTTTTGGCATATTTATATTTAAATAATAACAGTCAGGATCATTTTCATCAACATGAGAAAAAAAGAAGTTCAGATCTAATCAAGAGACAGTTGTCTCCTGACACTGCCTGCTCTATGCTTGCTTGAGCACGTAGGCAGCAGCTGGCACTTCCACAGCTCGATCATTACTACTGCTCTTCAAATTATGCCTGTCACACAGGTTAGGAAAACATGAGTAATTAAACATAAACAGCGTCATAAAATAATAGTAAGAAAAAAATTAATAATCATCCGAAAGAGTGTTTGGGGCAACTCCCTACAGCACCTTGGATTTCTGCCCCTTCTGCTCAGACAGTTTTCCTCTGTGTACTTTTTAATTATTTCCTTCATGAATCCTTTAAGGCAAAGAGGTTTGTACAGGCGGGGAAAAAAGCCACGTATTAGAAGCGATGAGAACAGTGATATGCAAAAAAGAGAAATGCCAATTAAGTATTCCTCAGCTACTGCAGGCTGACTCTCAATCGCTTATGGCAAGGAGTTGATGCCTCACTACGAAACTGATAGTTTGAGATGCATGGATTTTAAAGGATTTTAAATGCAAAATTTCAGGAGCTGCTTGTTCCTTATTTGAGCCATGCACTACAACTGGTCACCTGGTGCAGTATGTCTCTTCTGGCCCATCAGCTCCTTAAACCAAGGTCAGTATTTAAACCATATGCAGGTCACTGCAGAAATTCTGCAGTCCTGCAGCCTTGGCAGTACACGTAGATGTACTCCTCCTTTTGCTTGTATAGTCAACAACCAAACTAATTCCTAGCTCAGTTCTCTGACAAAACCAGCATAAAACAACAAAACAATAAAGACTGAGACTTTGGACCATGTTATTAACAATCCTAAGCAGGCTGTTGTAGCCTATTTTTGTGCACATGGTTACTGGAACTGAGCATGCAATTCTGGTAATTGCATACAAAAATGACCAGCTACACGAGTAACGGGACATTTGTCATCTGCAATTCTTACTGTGTAGGAACTGTGTGAAATGTGTGATCCTTCATGACAGCAGACATGCAAATGCTATGTAAGAGCAGCACTGTTTTCAGCTGCTTTACATCCAGAATAGTTATTCGCATATTTAACTAGAAGGTGCAACCAACTCGATTTACTCCCACTTGGTCTGTGTTTTGCATGGGTATGAATTAGACAAAGTACAGCGTAGGGAAGACTCGTGCCTGTCTACATAAGTAGAAAAATAAGTGTAGCAACATACATAATCTTGAACACATTCAAATCCACATATTAAAAGAACATTTAGAGGTGGTTCTTGTTCTCATTAGGTAATTTTTGCTCATATGCGTGCCTCAAGTTATGTATTTTCATACAAATTTCAGCATCTCTCTGAAATAAAGCTCTTCTTCCCACAAACCCTACGTGCTTCAACTTCTGTATTCAAGGCTGAATTTGTTTAACTGACCTCATCAGAGGTGCTAACTAGCATACTAAAAGTATGCCAGCAATTCAATACACCTGCTCATGCTACCTAACAGAATATTTTTTGGGAGAATTGCTATTTCTGGGGAGGAGGGACTTGCACATTCTCATGCAATCTCCCACTGAAATCATCAGGAGCCTGGCCAAGAAGTGACTGAGTGGGCTAAATACAGCCCAGGTTTGTAATGTTCATCATCACTGCTGGTAGCATCCCACCAGGCTAAACTCATAAATTTGACCGTAGGAAGAAATGAACTGTCCCCATGTGCCTGTATTCTTGCTCTTTATATGTCTGATTGATTTAGTCTTTTTCCACTAACGTGATATAAAGACCACCTAACTCAACAGCAGATTCTCTCCTTGGCTTCAGGGCTTGGTTTAAGCTCTTTCTTTCTCAGTATCAACAGATAGCATAGGAGGCATATCCAGCTTGGCTCCTCCTTGGATAAAGTGTCGTTGGATATTCCCACTGTCTCCAATTGTGATTATTTTTATCTTCCATTTGATGTTTTGCTACTACACCTTTCTTCCTTTTTCACCATTACCTTCCTCCCCATACCCTCAAAGGCTCCACCCATTGTCTTCCTATTTCTCAGCTCAGTGCAATCCCCATCTTCTGCTTTCCTAAGGCTTTTCTACCTTTGACACATATGAGTATACTTCAATCTTTGGTCACATCTCTGAAGAGGGTGTTCAGTTAAGTTGGCTCCCTTCACTAATCAGCTTTTCAGCAGAGTTTGCTTGCCAGGACTGGGGCAAATTATACTCAGATTCATTAATTAAGATATAATAAACTCCATGTACTATTCAGCAATGTGCCGTATGAGGCAATAATGAAAAAAAAAAAAAGGTAGATGAAACCAGGACACCCTCTGGCTTGTTTGTGGACTCAAAGTATTTCTGAGAAGGTCACAAATCTCCAAGATATCTCCACAAATTAGGTTTTGCACTTGGATTTCTAATTTAGCTGAAAGATGTGTAAAAACACATGCAGCCAGACAGCTCCTTGGCTATATATCTAAGGAAGCTCAAAGCATAAGTTATTACTTCCAAAGTCAATTGTAACTTATGCTCACTAAATTGGCTCCAGATCCACCCTTTTCAGACAGTAGTATAGGAATAATTTATTCTTCTGGTGAAAAGCACCCATTTTAGCTAAACCACACCCCCATCTGGGAGTCTCACCAGCAGAAGTGCCAAAGGCAGAGGGATTCAGAGGTGCAAAGGGCTATTGGAGGCCAGCAAAACAGGGGTGAATAAAGCACAGTATGTAATAGTGTCTGTCAGCACGCTGAAACATATAACCTCTCCCTAACACAGGGGGTCCACAACACAAATCCGAGAGGAAAATTTGTTCCTGTGGTTCAGTCATCACATTAGATGAAGAGGTTTTCTCACTTTTAACATCCATTTGATTTATACCAGAAGTCCTATGGCTAGTGGTGAAATCATTGCAACTTTCTGTGTGTTTTGATCTACGTCCTTGATGTGTATCTTGTTTTCTCCCATCGAGAATGTGCTGTACATAAATATGGTACAAAGGGTTAGAGAGCTCTAATTTTACACACCTACCCCAAATGCCAAGTTAATTGCCTAACCAGTGCAGAGATAAAAAAACCTACATAAACTAGGAGCTTTTCTCTCACCTGTTACACTGGAAACCTGAGTTGAATGAGGTACATGAATCCAGCCCCTTGCAGTGGCTGCAGTGACTTGAAGAGATCTGTGCCACCAGAGAGTTAACATTCCCATGAGAGATTGTTTCACTAGCTATCTACAGAAACATTGACCTACATACAAGGCTTTTCTTTCCCCAGGTGAACTCCTGCATCAGCAGCTACCCAACAGGAACGTCCTCATGGGAGATCTTTAATAGCAGTAGCTGCTGAACGAAAGGGAACTGCAGAAACACACTTGTTGCCAAACTGTGCATTTAGTTGGAAGGAGGAGAAACAGATGGGGAAATCACTCTTCAGACAGTGTTTACTAGCACAATCAGCACCTGAGGCAGCACTTACTCAGGTGCTGAAATTACAGAGGTAAGTTTTACGATGAGAAATCTATTCCTCATATGACAGCTATATTTCTCATCATGGATCATAAAAAGCAGATGATCCATCAGATAACTACTTGATTGTAATGTGCATCACAGTAAAACCATCAACCTTCTGTTTTGTTTTACGACCCTGGTTACATCTGGAATGCTTTCAAGAAGGATGCTGATGTTCGCTTTGGGTACAAACTGACTCAGGGAACTTACTGGTTTGCTACTTACATGGTAGTAGATAACAAGAATAAGGAGGAATAATAGCAGGAATACCTCCAATTTTGCTACCAGGAAGATCACTTTATTACTACCAATATAATTTTATTGAATATTCTTCTTGGACTGGACCATAAAGAAGACTCTTAATTGTCTAACACTTTTCAGTCTAACAAACTATTACTTTCAGTTGTCTATTTCCTCTTACATTATAGATCTTTTCCACAACTACTAATTCAATAATAGTAATGATAGTACTGAAACCAGTATTTCTAGAATACACATAGTTCCACATTTCTGTAATAACAACAGTAATTTCTTATCTTTACACAGTATTTGTTGTCAGATAATTTCTAATTCTTGTCCCCTTAGATGCAGAAGAAAAGATGAAACTACTATTCTAAGGTTGCAGAGCAAGCCACAAATAAAATCCCTGATTTATCTAAGAGTATGTATTAGAAATGTGACCCATGTTGTAAGCAAACACCACAAAGAGACATGTTACCAAAACCGTTTTTTTGCAAAAACTTAAAGATCTGCTCTTGGAGATTGTTGTGATCTCAACAGAGTGTAAAAATTGGAAAAAAAATTGTCCTTACTGATGTGCAGTCTGTCTCTTTCCTTGGCAAGGTTACAGCTCCATTAAACAAAACAGAACAAACTAACCCTCTGGTCTTGCACAACTCTACCAGGAGGGCTTGCAAGTCCTCTGGACAATTGAGGTTGCTCTTAAATTGTAGGGCTGATACACCAAATGTTGAAATCAACGACACTGAACCATAGCTCAATATTCAAATCAGTTCTTCATGCAGGAACAGCATGTCTGTAACAAGCCAGGACATTGAGTCCCTTCATTCTTGACCTTAACCAAAGGGGTTAAAGCAATATATATTTCATACTGCCCTGTGAAAGCTCATCTGTGCTTGGTATTAGCAAATAATTTCATTCATTCCAAGTACCAGACTTCAGTCATTTTTTTTCCTGACTGCATGATAAAATTCAGATGTTTTAAAAATATCCTTCTTCCCTACATGTGCCCACCCAAGCAGCAACAGCAGGCCTTGTGCTAAAACCTGACAATGAAATTTGGTTTTGGAGAAAGACCAATCATGGAAAACTTCAGGGTAAACAACAATTGTTTTGGAAAATTATGAGTGTACCAGCCTGGGGTAGGGGAGTTGTAAAGGAACACGTTTTTGCCAGCTCAACAGACCGTATCAAGCTCCCACCTTCTTAATGGACCATGAGTCCCTTAAGCCTCTTATTGCCCAGTGCAGACCTCCTCCACTGCACTTACGGTGGTCTGAGCAGCCCTTCACCTGAAATCTCAGCCTTCCTTCAAGTGGCTGCAGCGATCTCCTCAACCTCTATGTATAATCTTATTGCTACCCCAACTGATGGGGAACCCAAGCTGTCCCTTTGTGAGAATAATGAACCCATACATCCTGAACTGAGCACCAAACCCTCCCACTGTGTTTTGCCCAGTCACACAAATGCACTTTCCTTTTGCAATAGTTCCCGTAGAGATCCAGCTGGATCCTAAGGGGTCTCTGAGTGGCAGGTATCTGTCAGCAAAGCCAGCTGTGCCTCCGTGTCTGCCAAATCCCTTAGCTGGGTAGAAAGAAACAGAGATGAAGGGACTTACCTTATCTTTTTACTTTGCTATCTTACCCTACAGATATTGGTGAAGAGCATGGATGAAGAGAAACAAAGATTAAGTGATGGAGGAAAGTGCTCTGCTCTACATCCATGAGGACAAAATGGGCAGGAATAGGGACTACACTCAGAAAATAGATGGATTGTCTCTCTGTTGAGAAGTAGGTGTTCTCACTGAAGGCCCTAGAGATGCTTATGTGTCATTAAGATGATGAAAGGAACTTTAACACCTGCTCGTTTGTGTGCAAACAATGCCCTTCAAGACCTAGATCATGCTTCAGGTAATAAAGTACTAATGGGATGGAAACAAATGCACTGGCAGCAATGAAGTAGGGCCTGAATTACAGAATGGAAAGCAGATAGCAAGCAATACATCTTTCACTCTTTTGTTTCCTATCAAACTTACTGAATTTAAGCTAAGGGGTGTAATTAGAAACTGGGAGTTTAAAATAAGCAATGAATGTCTTGCCTGTATCCACAGAAAGTAAGCCAGATGCATCCAAGTGTTGCCGCTGTTCCTACAATATTCAAGTTATCTAAGAGAACTGTTATTTCATTCTGCAGAGGAGACACTGCTATTTCAAGTTAAGAAGTATTTCTATTTTAAAATTTATATTTCATTATAAAAATGTAAGACCTCTGAAAAACAGGCCTATATCTACGAAATCAAGAAATACATTGGAAGCACATGGTTTTAGATGCCTCTGTTACTGCAAGCACCAGCTCTCAGAAAAAAAAAAAAAAAGGAAGAAATGAGCCACCTTTCTTTTCCTTCCATGTGGTTATTAATTTCTTTTATTCCAGTTGTTCTCTACACTATGTAAGCAGTGTCCTCACATGTGGGAAGACAGAAGCTTCTGTTTTATAAGGAGAAATTCCTTTTGTCAGATAATCAAACTGGAATTTGATGGTTTTTATACAATGCTTTTGAGGAGTTAGCCTCCATTTATCTGCTTATGTCTTTAATTGTTGATACAATAAAAGTCTGGATACTCTCTGATGAAGTCCAAGGAAAGGGAAAGAAATTTGCATCTCTTGCTTTTTTTAAGTCAGGATGTTATCTAATACTGCTTGTATCTGGGGAGGGTCCATCCTGCACCTTTCTTTTAGTACAACATTCAAAATACGTCTTTCATGATAGCTAATTTCAGTAATAAGACATACATTTCAGTTTTCCAAGATTCTGCACTAGGGCTTACCACTACGCTTTCTTCTTGAAGGCCCTGTCCCCACCCCTGCTGCAATATCTCTCTGCCAAACCAGCCCAATGTTCTCATATTTTAATTGAGGCTAACTGGATCCATCTGCTGCATGACTCGGGGGTTACTCTGAACCTTAAATTCCATTCTTATGCCAGATCACTGAGATTTGAGTCCTCTTTTAAGAGAATGCTGTTTTCTCTTTAAATTCTATATGAGGGAAGTTTAAATTTTAGCACAGATGTTTGCACAGCAGTGAAGAGCTGAATGAGACACTTGACACATCTCTGCCAAGCATTCTAAAGTCAAAGGCAATGAACTGCTGCTACTCTGCCCCATAGCCTGCTTGCTCTTATTCATGATGCTCAAAGGCCACATTTTTACAACTTGCTTTTTTTGAGGCCTGGGCCTGAAAGTGTGCTTTGGCTGTCACAGAGACCATTTCTGTCCTTGAGCATTATGATGGGCAGTGCTTACAAACACCTGCAAATGGAGACGAGAAACACTCCTGCCAAGTAAGTGTCTAAAATGGACACTAATGTAAGGAGCCACTTCTACTTTCATTGCTGGCAGCCAAAGACAAGGCAGCATTTAATAAGTAGGACATGTGAGTGGATGTGTATGTGCATGGGGAACAATGCTCACAGAAATTCGAGTGTATGATTACTTTTTCATTGGCAATTGAAGAATCACAGTATCATTTTGACATAGCTTGGCCATGGACATAGTTTTAACTGAGTAATAAACACGTATCGTATTACTACAAATGCTATTATAATATTGCATAGAAGTAACTCCTGCTGATTTAACAGTGCTTGGAAAAAATAATACAGCATTTGTCTCCATGGAATAAAATTCTTCAAGATCCTGGCAATTAGTTGAATGAAGCAACAGAAGCAACAAAAATACTAGAAGTGCTAAATAATAACTAATGGGAACCAAACTCGAGCAGTTTCCCCTATGCCAAGAACCGTAGAAACCTGATTTTGATTTTTGGCAGTTCTGCATTTAACAGAGCTCCTAGTGGTTTATATTGGTCTAAAAATTAAGATCTGTTTCCATGAGTTCAGTCTTGTAACTCTTCCTAAAAAGCAGTTTGAAGCAACAACGAATCAAAAAAAATTGTATATAATTTGAACAAATTACTAGAAGTGTGAAAGGTATTTGGTATGTCCTGCTAAATGCTTTGGTCTGGACAAATCTTGGGTGAAGAATTTTGAAGTCACTGTCAAGTGCTGAACTATTGCACTAGAGATCTGTCTTCTCTGCTGTCCAAAAGGCTGAAGGGCAATTACGAATCATGACACACCTCTCCAAATATTTAAGCAACAACGAACAATGGTATGAGACAATACTGCAAGATACTGTTGTATGCAGGGAGTGTTGCTGGCCTTGAAGTCACCTCTTGAAGTGTGGTAACACCCTAGGGTGTCTCCTGTCATTGCATCATTTAAATATGAACTGGAAAAAAGAAACCTTAGACCTTTAAAGAAACCTATATTAAGAGAGGAATTATTAGCAGATGGAAGCTGGTGGAGAAAGGACTTTGATTTCTGCAGGTTTAATTCCCACCCGAGTTTCATTTATGTTCAAAATGGTACCATCTCCAGAAGGAAAGGCAATATGTTAGGTCATTGCTCCCTTTACAGCCATTTCATCTTCCCAGTGAGCATGTCCCACTTTGAGGGCCACCTGCTGACAACTCGCTGAAGCAAAGTAGACTTTGGTCACTGTTCTCCTGCACTGCTTGGTCCTGTGGGCAGGACTATTTGGATACTACTTGGCAGAAGTATCCGTGGCTCTGATTCACCATGAATTTTGCACAAGAGCTAGTATAAACTCTAAGGTGAATCTATCCAAGTATTTCAATGTCTTCATCTCACCGAGCAAATATTTTCAGGTATCATTCTAACTCAAAAGTTTTCCATGTTTGATTCCAAATGAACCTTTTCTCTAACAGTGTTTATATTTGGCTACCTGCTGAATGAAACTCACAGGTTTCTATGAAGCTATGCTGGAAAGGAATTTGGCCTGCTTGCTTTAAAACAGAATGTGCTTGAAAAGATGAGACACAGGATACGAACTGGTTGTATTTTATCTTGGGTTGTTTCAGATAAACAGGGCCTGTTTTCTAGTAGGCTGAAGTGCATCCATGGGACCACTGCTTCACAGGAAGTAAAATGGAAATACTTCCCTTCCAACTGCAGCCATCTTACTGTGTTGAAATCCAAACATTCAGAATAGCACCATAATCTGAAACAGGAGATGCATGCATTTAAATTATGTCAAATTTGAAATAGATGTGCAGTGGATCACCTTGATTAAGAGGGTCATATTTCACCTGCTAGAAACTGAGGATTGTGTTTCCCATTCTTTGCAAAGACAACTCTGACCACGCCTTATGTTTGCCGAAATCATTACTGACAACACTTACTCTGCAAGTGGAACATTGCATGTGAGCAGGGAAGTAAACTCCTGCTTCATCGTGGGTGTCCACTGCTACACACTTTGAGAGGCACACAGCATGAAGGCCCCAGGATAGTGAATAGCTCTGTTATTGGATACAGCAAGCCATGAGGGAACCAGTTGTGGACAGGGAATAATGTTTCACCCAACAGCATAAGTACACTTAATAAAAGCTAACGCTGGGATGTCTGTTTAAGTGTGATTTTTAAATCAGGCTTTCAAGAATGTGACGAGCTAGCCTTGTTTTGCTGACATCACTGGACTTCCAAGAGGTGCAGGTTGGTGTTTTTGTCCAAAGTCAACGCCTACAGGACTTGTGGATTTTGCTGTGTCACCTCCATGCAACCACATAGGTCTGACATAGTGCTCCACAGAACCAGAGCTGAACACCATGTGTTTATCAGGTCAGGATGCTGGCTTAATTTCAAATACAAAGCTTGGTGCACTTTCAGGTATTTCAGAGATATTGTACACTGATCTTACATGATATGCAAATTCATGAGTGCTAGCAGAGAATGGATGCACTAACTTCCTTCCCTGAAACTGAAACAAGATTATATAGAAACACTTTGTGGTACAGATTGGCTTTTTGAAGTCCTAAACATGTTTAAATTGATGTAATTTTTGTTAGCCTCAAAAAAGCCCCAACCCACAAACCAGTAGATCTTCCTTTTAGCAGACTACATGTACATTTACATGAGTGAAAGAAGAAATACACCCTGTATCAGCGTCAGGTGAGGATACAGTCATGCACAGAGATATAATCAAAGTAATAAAAGGATACAAGCATGTTTTAACCTATTTCTGTTTCACTTGTCATGTTTACTTAACATCAGCTCCATAAATAATGAAAAGGAATTGCCTGGCTTCAGTCTTGGTTAGCTAATGAAGTGTGCTACAGCGAGACAAAGTTGTCAGAATGAGTGAAATCCAGATACTTTGTAGAGTATCAATAAGCCAAAAGCTCTCAGAAACAAGACAGGAAGAGATAACTAGGCAACATTTATACAGTAAGTGTGTAAGTAAGAAAAGGTATGTTATTGACCTGAAGTTGTAATAGCTCGATACCATTCTTACAAGGAGTCCCTAGGCAGAGCTGAAATGTTACTTTTCATTTGCAAATGTATAGAAAGTTGATAGAAAATAATTTCGCATGATAATTCTTTTTATGATTCTTCTACTGTAATTTGTAAATAATTAATAAATACAAGCTTGCAACATGCAGGTATCCGTGGACTCTATTAGCAATTAACAGATAGAGGCTGTTTCTCTTTACAGAAAAAGTTCTTGGAGAAAATGGACCTGAATTATTCAATCATCTTTGGCATGACAAAAAAAGATTGTCATGAATTCTAACATTTATTTGCAAACATGCAGGCAGTCCTGTATGGTTATTATGTATATGATGTCATCACGCTTTTAAATTGCAAAAGATATGAATGACTTAGCATATAAAAGAATCCCTAGATGCCATTAGGAAGCTGTGACAGTCATTCCCCCTTTAATTTTCCACATAAACCACCAACAGCCAAAGTGGTTCTGGAGCAGACGGCTAAGAAAACAGAGTGGCAGTGGGAAAGCCCTGCTTTTGAACTCAGGTGAGATGAAAGATAATTATACTGGCTGCACAGATTTTATTTTTTTTTTTTTAACTGCTTGCTTAGCATACAAGTGGTGCAGCTGGAATGCTGCTTGCTGTCACCCCGGTAGGCAGACAGGTACCTGGGCTGCAGAAAAGGCAGAGCTCCTGGTGTGTCTGCTGGCACTGAGGTGGCTCCGTGCGCGCTGGGACCTGCACGGGCTGCAGGACACGCGGCCTTTGTGTCAGTGCCAAGGGTGGCAATATGGTCCATTTCATCTACATGTGATACAGCCCCTGGGCTTCTGGCAGCCTGCCAGGCAGCCCACAGCTCTCTTATGAAGATAATACCACTGTGATATTCTACAGAGATCAATTAAAATGCTGCAGCCGCTTCAATGTTGAAGCATGTGGGATCCCCTAACCCAGAATCCTTAAGTATGGCAAAGATTTATATAGTTATTGTAGCCACATGCATGTATGCACAAAAGAGCTGGAGCACTGTCAATAACTTTTAACTGAAAGCTCTAAAAATGACAAGAATACAAACACACAGAATTGGATTTTAAATATACTCTGCAACAGGTCAGTAGGACCATTTCCACCACTGACAGAAAAGTACAGTCCTGCAAATCTATCTTGCTCACCACAGTTTTCTTCTCGTACAATATTGGAAGATTAATCATTTCTTTTTGCCTTCTCTCCAGAAGAAGTCATAATTTTCTCTAATATCATAGTGGGTTTTCATGGAAATTAGCATACTACAAAATGAGAATGGCAAATAACTCCATTTCCAAATGCTATGTTCAGCAGCCAGATTTATTAGTGGATTTGGCAGCATTTGCCAGCTCCTTTGCACATGAATAACTCCACTCACATTGTTTAAACAAATGAAACTAGCATAAATGAGATTAATTTGCCAATAGCAAATTACATTCTATTTAAAAATAAGAATTATCATGTACCGAATCCACATGCTTTTGTTTATTTCTCACATAATTTATCACAGAAACACTATAGTAACCTATCTGAGAGTATAGGTTTCAGTGCACTCAAGCAGCAGAAAATTAGAGGAGTGTCCTACAACAGGGGTACCTTTCCAAGAGCTTGGAGACCACAGAAGGACCTGGCACAAGGAGATAATGCAACCCTGAACCTCTCACAGAGCTCATGCCACTTTGAGGAGAAAAGAACTGCGTGTTACAGTTGTCTTAGTCAACATGCTCAGCTCAGACTGAGGAACATAAAGCTGGATTAACCTACCCTTGCAGATACTGCTATGTATCCAGACATAGCTGGGGATACTGGTTACTCTACCTAGTGGAAGGCAGAATCTGCTGTAAACATGACATGAAATCTAATCAGATTATCTCTCTTATTGTTTCCTTTCTCCGTCACATATTCAAACTGGACGTCCTAGCTCCATTTTGTTCTCAATTATTGCATCCCTCAATTTCATATATAAAGTTGATGTAAGTATGGCACTCCAGCTCTCACTGATGGACAGTGAAAATTTTTATCATTAATACAACTTTGTACTTTAGTGCCACAACACTCTTAAAAATGTTCCCTATACCCTCCCTAAGTTTGGCATATATCTTCCCTTTTAAGAAGTCATGATCTCTCTTCATTTCCCCTTGGCCGTTCCTGCTTCCGTCATTCAACACTTCTTTTCCACCTGCCCCATTCTGCTCTAAATCACTTGCATTTATCTACCTTTCTCCCTCATACACCTTTCCTTAACATATATTCCATTCCTTTGTCCTACTGGTGTTTTCAGACTTTTGCTGCTTCTTCCCTTCCCCATTTCTCTGAAGGCTTTTTTCATTCTCACTTCTCCACTGGGGCTTCTCCTCCCACTCTGTTATTGACCGTGTGCGAGCTGATCCCTTACCCCAGTGCCTTCAAGATGGGGTCTAATGCCAGTGGTGGCAGAGGGAGCACAAAGGATGCCTTCTCTCCTTGTTCCTTCACCTGGGAAGAGATACTTGGAGCATGAAATAAGAAAATAATCAAGAGGTCTCCTTACTTGGAGCTGACACCATGGGTTAGGCCACCCTTCCAGCAGATAGGTCCATTCACCATGGGACCAATTGCAAGACCATTCATCACAAGCTCTGAATAGGGAGAAGAGTAGCCAAAAACACAACAACCGCCTCTAGTGATTAATCCTTCCACACCTTTCAGGGCTGGCAAGGCTTGGGGAGGGCTGGCGACTTCCCTTGATACAGTCCACTAACTTGGAGGTGGGCTGAAAGCATCTTTCTCTTAAAAGAAAAACAGACCTTTCATAAAGGTTATCACTTGTCACCAGGAAAATTACATGCTGGCATTTTAAAGACCTTTTCTTGAAAAGTAATAAAAGTAACTAGCAGAAAAGTGATGTCATTTCTGACATTGTCTGTGTGGAAGCCCCCAATAGGAAGTACTATAAACCATTTCCCAATCTGTTTTTACACAGGCCTAGGAATTAAAAAGAAAATTTAAGTGTTTAATGCTTAAACCAAATGTTTAATTTTCAACATCCCCATAGAGTCACACTGCAATGTGGAGGTTGCAGTTAAAAGCCCAGATTCCTTCATCTTCCTGACATTGAATCTACACTATAACAAAAACATTTTGAAATTAATGTAGAAATAGTTCTAACTGGAGCATTAACATAATTTACTTCAGTCATGTTCATCAGGATCATTTATATCTTACACATGCGATGTGTAAGTATTCACTCTGCCTATACATATACAGTTGGATTTTATATATTATATATAAAAACACTCCCTTACAAAGTATGATTCATTGGTTTAGCAGTTGGTATTTTAGCTTTTCCAGTATGTTCAAAAGCAGTTTATACATTTAGAAGTATGGTGTATATAATCATTACCAGTTTAAGTAGGGCCTCATCCCATCTAAATGAGAAGACACATTGCACGTGCTAAGCTGAGCACTGAAACCTACCGAGACAATTCAAAGCTGTGGAAGAATTGTGAGCCACGCTTTGGCTAACTGTTTTCTGTGCCATTAGAAAGTGGTTTACTATATGATTTATAATTATCCACAGTAAAATATGCTTAGCAAGACAAAAGAGTGCAAAATGCTGCACTTTATCGTGTTCAAGAGCTGATCTTACAACGGGGTATGACTTGGCCCAGGAGTAGGACTATGCTTTCTCACTATTAGAAAGCAGATCCCACAGTCTGTCCTGCCACTGATCTGTGGCAAGTTGAATGGTCTCCCTGGGTTTTGGGTCCTCAAAAGGAGTGGCAAATCTTACTAACTTAAGCTGTATGTTGAATTTTCTTACCTAATGAATGTCAGATAAACACAGAGATCTGCTGACTGCCAAGAATGGTCCTGTACTCATCTGACATAAATGACAGGCATCCCCACCTGAATATCAGCAAACCCAATGTAAACACATCATAAGGAACATCCTTATGGAAACAGTTCACATGCATGTGCTGAGAAAATGGGAAAAATGCATGCCCCCACCTAGAGTAAAGCTTGTGCCATATGTGATTACAAAGACTTGTGGGCTGAAACGAGGCTGGGTATATTCAACATTTGGGTCCCACATTGGCTGTTATGGATCTTCTTAATGTTGTCAGTCACAGACAGCCCACCCACACGTGCTCTTTGAGACAAAGGAGAGCACACTCCTTTTTTGGGTGACAGATGTAACTGAGAACCTGCTTCCCTGTTTTGTTTGCAACCCAAGGAAATTTAACGGGACCTTTGCTGAAAACAGTTAGGTCAGATAATCACTAACCTTGCAAGCTTTGAGGTCTGTGCTGCCTCAGTGTAAGCAATACAGCATAAGCAAACTTGGGAAGAGAGACAATGTTGATCTTCTGTACCAAGTGGTTCCTCTAACCACAAAAAATGCCATATGCTGGCTCAGATTCATTCAGTTCAGCTTGATGGTAGGATGGAGGATGCTTGATGATTCTCAGAAATAACGCATCCCATTTACCACCATCAGAAGGCTGAATATGTTGAATATGAATTAAATATTCTGCCATTTTACCTGGAAATATTAAAGACTTTTTGCTAAGTGTGTGCAAATCATGTTTTTTTCCTAAATCTCACAACATGAAGTGATTTTCACAGGAAAAAAAGAAATATGTCAGTGACATACAAATCACAGCATTAATCCATTTCAAGCCCCTGCCTCAAAGCAGGATGNGCATCCCATTTACCACCATCAGAAGGCTGAATATGTTGAATATGAATTAAATACTCTGCCATTTTACCTGGAAAAAATAAAGACTTTTTACTAAGTGTGTGCAAATTGTGGTTTTTTTCCTAAATATCACAACATGCAGTGATTTTCACAGGAAAAAAAGAAGTATGTCAGTGACATACAAATCATAGTATTAACCCATTTCAAGTCCCTGCCTCAGAGCAGGATATTACAATTTTAATTGGCAACAAGCCTTTTAAATTTCTTTTTCTGTAAGGATGATTGGAAATTATTTTGACTGAAATTTCCCAAATTCTTCAGCCGGGGACAGACATTTAACAAAATTCCAGCCAGGGTGGAGCAAAATGTAAAAAAAAATTTCACAAAAGAAATTTAAATTATATGACAGGAAATTTTAAATATAGTACAGATAAGGCAAAGAAGACAATACTTATTTGTTGACAACTCCATTTGGCCAGCAAACCCAGACATATTCTGTATGAAAAAGCCCCTCCTAGGGTCTGAATTAGGATCAGCAGACCAGACTTGCCTATGATTAAAATCCCTCAGGATGTCTTGGGTATCTACGTTCTCCTAATGAGTATATATTTTTGGGTCTGCCTGGCAGTAATCTTGAATATTTAAACTGCCACACACCAACCTGGACAGTGCAAGGCAGGAAATATGCAATTGAGCATTATGCCTTCTCACGTTAGGAGGGCAGCCCAATCTGTTATTCTGTCTAGCGCGTTTCCTCAGCGCTGTCCTGGGTCACTCAGCACTCGCTCAAAGTAACGCCTGGCCAGCAATCAGCCACACACGTCTGCGCTTGGAAACCACGAGGTTTGGTCCTGGACTTGACATCCCCCCTCCCGAGCCTTTCCAGTGGACCACACTCCTTCCTGCAAGGAAGACATCTCCATCCAGGTTATATTGGAGAAAGGCTCTTCATCAAGTGAATTGATAGCGGGGGTGATCAAAGTCTGGCAGTTGTACCTTATCTATTGGGGATCATAATTCAGGAATGGAGCTGCCCTTCAGTTTGCTCCTCCCCACCATTAAATTACATTCAATCACTGCACGGAGAATGCAGCCCATGCGCTCGCAGCCAGATGTTATCATTACAGGCCTTTTCTTATAAACTGATGCTGAAACCCGAGTGGTTGATGAGACTAGCTAAGCAGTTGTACCTTTGACCTGATTGCATTAAACTTGCCCTATCAATTTAAGCTTAGTATAAACACCATTTCCCAGAGTCCCTCATGACTTCAGTAGTGAGAAGAAGCTGACTAAGCCTAAACATTTTTTAACAGCAATCTTGTCTTACAACACCAAGGGGATTTGCCATGTATCTGGGGCTTTATAAAACCATATGAACATGCTGAAAGAATTAAAGTCCTTTAAAAAAGCAAAATTGATGGTGACAGTCCTTTTAGAAAACCAGTTTGTAGAATGTCAGCACAAGAGGAGTTGGAAACAGGACTAAAATAGTTTTTAAAAATACAACAGATTTGTGTTTGTTTCACACTGTTGTTCCTGAATACTGAGATTTAGAGTTAAAAAAACAAAACAAATGAAAAAAAATCTCAAACTGAATTCACCCCCTATTAAGAAGAACTCCTTCCCAGCACTCCACAAACCAAAGCCCTTCCAGATATATCACCTATCTGAGATGTCCCATAAAATATGAGCATCTTTACCCTGGCATTTCAGATTTATTTTTTAATAAAGTTTGGTCTATTTCACATTGAGGATAATTCAGATAATCGTATCAAAAGTTTCTATGTATCAGCACATGAGCTATAGCATATGGTACAGCATATGGCCCACAAAGCTTGGCTAGGCTGATTAAAGGGGGACATGCTCATAACTGCAAGGATAAGAATGAAAGTAACATCACATTTGACTCAGCTGTATTGCTATCCGTGGAGTGCTAAATCAGTGGTTTGGTACTGCAAATGTTGATAAAGCAGTGGTAGATAAACCATCAGAACATGGATTTTCACCTTGCTAGGTTGCAGGTGCTCTGGCCCCGATGCAGAAAAACACACTTGAAGTTCAGCAGACTTCTGCTAATTTTAGCAGAAGTATAGAAGTAGTCAAAGCTCTGCAAGACTAAACTTCTGATCCAGAATTGGAAAAAAAATTAAAGAAATATCCAGGAGTGACATGACTCATTTTAAAATACAAGTTTTGTGCCGTCTGTTGGTTATACTAGTGTAACAAACGAGGCAGTGGAACTGCTGCTAGAAGTGCAAAGAAGAAGAAGCAGCAGCACATTAAGCAAAATGTGATGGTTCCATGCTTATGGAAAACATGCTTCAGAGCACTGAAACATAAAACACAAAAAGCCAACAAGACTACTAACTTGTTTTGAAATCTAATAAAAGAAGAATATGCATGTAAAAAAAATTCAGACAACAAAAATTAACCCCAAAACTAACATAAAAACTCAATCCAACCAACAACTACTGTCACTTAAATAGTTATGGAGAAGCTTATTTAAGAACTAATTTACTTGAGTCTCTACCTTGGTTACTCTTAGAAGCAGCAGCATCTGACTTTTGTTAAACAAATGCCACTGCAGGAAGGAAATGCAGGTAAGGAAAAAAAAATAACCTGGTGCACAATTTTACATAATACAGATGCAGAAAGCAATCTAGAACACAATGTAGAGTTCTCTTGTGTTCAAATTAAAGCAGGGTCCTTTTTTGCAAATAAGTGGAGTACGCATTTCAATGACAAAACTTACACTTAACATTAAAAGAAGACTTGCACAAATTGCTTGCCTTGCAGAAAGCATCTCTGTTTCTCTCCTTTTGGGATCATTTGAAATAGAACAAACTCAGTGACCTTGACTATGAATTCAGAGAGGAAAAAAAGGAAAAAAAGGTGTCAACTATTTACTACAAACTTTCTAAACTAACGTTGATTTACCTAACCATGCCCTGTCTTTACAAAAGGTACTTCTGTCTCATAGCTTACGGCACAATATGGAAGCATCCGAGTAGCTTTCACCCTACATTTGCTAGTAAGAGTGATCTAGCTGCGGCACGACAGGGAACAATACAGGCTGATTTAGATAATCATGGAGTGGATGGATGCCGGGTAAAAATCTGACTGGATGGCTGAACCCAGAGTGTGGAATTAAATGCAGCTGGCAGCTGGTCACCAGTGGTGCTCCCCAGGGAACAGCAGAGGCCAGTGTTTTGGGCCAGTCCTGTTTAACATCTTTATCTATAATCTGGATGAGGGTGCACTCCATCCCCTCATCCAGTTTGCAGGTGACACCAGCTTGGGTGTGAGTGTTTATCTACTGGAGGGTCGGAAGACTGCAGAGGGATACAGACAGGCTGGATTGATGGGCCAAGGCGAACTGTATGAGGTTCAGTAAGTGCCGAGTCCTGCCCTTGGATCACAACAACCCAATGCAGTGGGACAGGCTGAGCAAAGAGTGGCTGGAAAGCTGATCAGGGGAAACTGACCTCGAGGTGCTGTGTGACAGCTGGCCGAACACAAGCCAGGAGTGTGCCCAGGTGACCTTGGCCAGGTGCCATCCTGGCCTGAAACAGTAATAGTGTGGCCAGCAGGAGCAGGGCAGTGATTGTCCTCCTGTGCTCAGCACCGGTGAGGCCACACCTCGAATCCTGTGTCCGGTTCTGGGCCCATCACAGCAAGAAGGACACTGAGGTGCTGGAGCATGTCCAGAAAAGGGAAATGGAGCTGGTGAAGGGTCTGGAACACAAGTCTGGTGAGAAGTGGCTCAGGGTGCTGGGGTTGTTCAGCCTGGAGAAAAGGAGGCTCAGGGGAGACCTTACTGTTCTCTACAACCACCCGAAAGGAGAGTGTAGCAAAGCAGGCTTGGTCTCTTCTCCCTGGCAACAAGTGACAGGGTGAGAGAAAATGGCCTCGGGTTGCACCAATGATGCCTTAAAGAGGCCAACCTAGAAACAGAGACTGGACAGGAGTAAGGGAATAAAGGTGGATATTTATTTGAAAGGCCTTCAGAGGTACACCTGGGCAGGCCAAAGGCTACACCCAAGATGGACCCCGAGTCACGAGTTCTTCACACTTTTATAGGTTTGGTCCATTTGCATATCAACCCAATTTCACCAATTAAACTTTAGCTAATGATGTAATTTCCCCTTAGCTTGCCCCCCTTCTCAAGATGCTGGTTTACACATTTTGGGCCTAGGACAGTCTGGGTGTCCTTGAAGAGCAAACCTGGAGGGGCTTTGTTATGTCTGTCTTAGCATGAGAGAACAGCAGCTCACAGGCTACAGGACACTTCAGAGTTACACACTAGGAATACAGAATTTGAAAAATACGAAAGCTAAAACGTAAGGCATCACCAAGGGGAGGTTTAGATCAGATATCAGGAAAAATGTCTTCACTAAATGGGTGGTCAGACATTGGAACAAGCTACCCAGGGAAATAGTGGAGTCACTATCCCTGGAAGTGTTCAAAGAACGAATAGCCATGGCACTTGGGGATATGGTTTAGTGGTCACCAAGGCATTGATGGGTTAATGCCTGGACTCAGTGATCTTAGATGTCATTTCCAACCTAAACTATTCTGATTCTATGATTTATCCTTCTAGTAACTGCAGTAACAGCTAAGCTGGAGAAGATGAGGTACAGCAGGGGAATAATAACATGTATAAAGGGATGGCAACAGGTCAGGAAAGGGAAAGGCTGGCATGAAGTTGGTTGGATTTGTCACTATCAGCCTGAAGAATCATCACTTTCTATTAAGTCAAAAATATTACAAACAAGCTGAAGAAGTTGGGTGATGACTTGAATTTGAGGAACATCAATACAGGGAGGCTCAGGTTAGAAAGAAAAAACTGGCTCAGCTTGAAGTCTGCCACCATGGAAGAGCTGAAAGTCAAGAGGAAAAAGCTTGAGATAATTCACTGAGAGACTGAAAACAAAAGGCTCACTGTATTCTGAAACAACTGGCGTAAAGAAGAACACGGAGGTGTGAGTTCATCACAGGTCACCGTGAATCAGAAGTGTGATGCAACCATGAAGGGAAACATAATCTTAGTATGTATAGGATGACCTGTTTCCAGCCAAAGTAGGGGAGCAGTACTGCTAGCATATCAGACACTAATTGATGTGTCTTTTATTTCAAATACTGTGCAGTATTCAAAAACTACTCTTGGTAGAGTTGTTAAAAGAAAACAAACTGGATTTGGGGCAGATAAAGAGAAAAGTTGTAAGGATGGTCAAGGGGTGTGGAAACATCCTATAACAACACAAGGACAAATTTTGTTTCTTCAGTCAACCATACAAAAACTTGGGACGTGAAACAGCTATGTTCTATACCATCAATTCGGGGAAGATGCTACAGCATCATCAAAAGAAAGAACTATTTAAGTGAAGGACAGTGGTATAAAAGCAGAGGGATATAAGCGTGCAAAAAGTGCCAGTACAATGGGAGGTTAGAAGAAAATTCCTAGCCATAAGATCAGGCAAGTTCTGGACTACTGTACAGTGGGATTAGCTGGGGCTAAAGAGCCTCATGACTTTTAACGTGCAGTTAATGAAAAGGGTTTTGCGATGTGATACCTGCTACAGAGATGAAGTGTTAGTATCTCCCAACTTGCTGTTAACAGCATGGCTATAACATGAGCATCAGCATCTGGTAATGCTCTTATTCTTCTTAACGATTTAATATCTTAAATTTATATCATACTTTTCAACCCAAAGGATCCCAAAGCACTTAAAAAATTGCAATTGATGTGCAGTCTGTGAAGAGAGGGCTTAATTCACTGCAGAACAGAGCTGCAGCACAGGTGAGAGGCAGCAGCTGTTTAAAGCGTGGTTATACTCAAACTATAAAAAAGTGTTTACATTTTATAATAGGAAGACCAAAGTGGTCTTTTGGGGGAGAAAGTATTTTCACTGGAAAAATATAAGTACTCTGTATTTCCTATTTTCTTCTCCAGGCATGAGCTCTGCTGTTGATGTCATGGAGGGACCAAGGTGCAGGAATCCTAGTAGAATGAAGGCAAAAATATTTCCCCTGTTCATGCTTCTACTACCCATGAAAATAAATTTGCTATGTGTAATGTTGCAAAGTCATCACTACCTTTTTATTTTAAAGGGTTTCCTGCCTACCTCAGGGGATATTATCTCAGGAGATTCATTAGGACTTATTCAAACTAATCCCTCTAAATCAAGGTGGATATTGAAGTATGCTTGTGCAGGATCCATCAATGGGTGGGACAAGTTCAGGCTACCTTGTCTGCAATGCATGAAAACCCCAAAAAATCAGAATGGACCTTTGCAGGCTACATACAAAGGTGCTCAGCTGTCAAACCCAAACCTTCAAAAATCATGACACTGGCTTATGAGTAGAATGATGCTATGTGTCTTCTACCTTGACTTTGGGATTGTTTTGATTTGCCTGTTTTAATAAAAACTGAGAATTTTTTTTCCCCGCTGAAGGCATGACATATAATCATACTATGTAAAATACAGCCATGACTTTTAAGGACTGTCCTGTGGCTATCTTCCACCAAACGTGACTGCAAAGGAATGTGTGAGCTTATAAGACCACCAGTGTAGGAGGTAAAACTTCACATCATCAGGTTCTGTTTGGCTTTTGAAAACAATCAGGAGAGTACACTGGTCATCCCATTACCACATACAAGTGAAAAGAGATATATTAAAGTCGGTTTTCTATAAAAAGAAATCCCAGTGCAATTGTGATTCTTTACAGCTATAAAGCAGGAGTAACATATGGAAACTGAAGACAGAAGAATATTGGTACTGGTAGCCCCTGACCAGCGGGTAAATTACTAGTTATCATAGGCTCAAGAAGGTCTGTTGCTCTAGAAGCTGCAAAATGAGCTCTTCTTGAAGGATTTTCAGTAAAAACTCAGCATACTTAAATGTTCAGAGCAATCTGAAATCCAGGTAAGGAGAAATCAATGTCGTGTCAAGCTTGGAAATAACTTTTTAAAAATAAGCCAAATTAGGAAATTCCCTTTTCATTGTAAGGAATGAAAGATTCTCTACAGAAGAGCTGAATTAGTCATAGAAGTGTTTCTTCCATGGCTTCTTTCTTTTTTTCCCCTTTCTTCTACATTCCATAGTTACAAATGGAGAAGACATCTGCAGGTCACACCACCGCCTCTGGTGCTACTTAAATGTTTTCTAAAAATGTACCTTCACACCAGCAACACTCACATCCCATGTAGGTTGGGTTTGCATGAGCAGTGGCTACCTGAGCCCCCAGTTGCCACCCCAACCTCCCATCCACTTCCTCCTCCTGGCTCCCGTGTTCCCAAGGCTGACTGGGCTCAGCTACCTGGCTGTCATGGAACCACTGTGGGGCTTGGGGAAATTTTAGACAAGCTCACTCCTTTCCAGGAGGCTCTCCTCCCAGTAAACACATGCCCCTGAGATGACTTCAGACCACTGGCTCACCTGAACTATCCAGCAAGGGCTTCCTTCTAAGCAGCAATAGTTGATAGGAGACCAATAAGGATGCTCCTAACCACCGCGTCACTGAGCAGATTACCAAGGAAACGTCTCACAGGAAAAATGCTTCCTTGTTTTGGGCTGCTGGTGGGCTCAGCTTTCTTCCATTACAGAGCTGCCAGGGCCTTATCCAGCCTTTAACAAAGGCTTCCCAGTGGTGTTCCAGCAGCCCTGGAGCTTGTGTCCCCACCTGCACCTCCTTTTTCTCTTAATCTCAGGACAGTGCTGAGAGGCTGTATCCTGTGACTTTTTGTGTTGGAGAGGTCCCTCTTGCCCCCAGCCCCTTTTTGTACAAGTCTGAGTGGAATGGAGGAAGAATGGGACCTGGAGGCTCCATCCCTGGCTCCTGGGTGTCTCTCCTGGATGTTATCTCACCATCATGTCTCAGCTACTGCCAAAAGAAAACTGTGGACAGTTTAGAAAGCTCTAGTCCTACTATATTTTATAGCTGGGACTCAAAACAAGTTTTTTCAGCTTTGCCACGTGGATGTGTTCTGCCATTCTGGTGAAAGTTTACCCTAGCCTGGTCAACTCAAGTGCCTTTGAAAAAACAGAAATGTGTCAGTTTGCACGTGCCCAGCACAGATCTGCTAAGGATGGATAGCTTAAATTTCTGGGCAGTCCAACATCCCTGAAACATCTCACACGCTCTGGGTATTGGCTAGACAAAGCAAGCAGATAACCCCTGAAAAACTAAGATCTTGTAATGCTTGTGTTACCAAGCTTCAAGATATTTGACTTTGTACCTTAATAAGGTTCCTTTAAGTTATGTAAGGTTTCTGTTTTTTAAATGTTTTTCTGGTGTATTTTCTAGTGCATTTCTGTTTCTCTGTGTACACAGACAGATAGACAGACAGGCAGTTTCTGTTTTGTAAAGCGGAAGATTCCTGCGTGCTCTGCTTGCATTAAAAAGAATCTATATTTCAAGAATGAACTGGCAGACAACTCTCTTTGTTGGTTCCTAATATTGTAAGGGGAAGATAGGAAATCAGTGATTTTGCCTAAGGGAGCAACTTAAATATAAAAAGAAGAGAGGGGAAAACCAGACTAAAAACCTTTACAAAACCTTAATTTTGAACTAGAAACAGAAAAGTAATCCCAAGCCATCAATTACTGAAGCATGTGAATACTATTTAGAACACATTTTAAAAATTAAAACTGAAGTACCTTGGACCTAATTTTAAACAGGTTCTGCATGGTGTAACACCATTGATGTCAGCAGAATAATTTCCAAGTTATAAATTTGTTAACATAAGGTTAGTACAAGGTTGTAGCACAGTGGATGAGAATCACTTTGAAAGTGCTGTACGAGAGGGAAGGCTGTATGCTAATGTTGAATAACCTGCTAGGAGATTGTTTGCTTTCTGCCTACACAGCCAAGCTACACATTAATTAATGCTACCACAGAGACTGTCATCTCCTAAGGCATAGAGCAAAACAGTAATATTCTAACATTAATAATAATTAATATTCTCTCTTATGAATATTGTTCAAATAAAAGGATGTTGTATTTTAATACACATTTACCAAGACCACGTAAAACACAAAGCGCCTGTTTTATTTGCTGTTCTTCTGCCAAACACACGTAATGATTAGTAAATAACTTTGAGCTGATGAACAAAGATAGGGGGTTACATCTTTAGAAAGCAATAGCAGCCTCCTCAGAAATTTAATTTGGCTGTGGTTCAAAAAACCAATGTAAACAGCCAAGACAACCATATTAAACACAGGTTATTCACACTTTTGGCCCACAAGAGTCGATGAAACAGTGTTCAACAGTCTGTTTCTGCCTCCTCAGATACACAGGCACACATGCAGTGCCAACTGTTAAACATACAGCACGAGCCTTGGATGAGGCAGGGTCAGAGAGCATCTCTGAACCATAGACATCAGCCAGGCATGTACTTCACAGGCTCCCGAACTCCTTCAGGACTTTGGGTAGCTGCAGAAATACTTCCAGCTCTTGCAGATTCCTGCACTGAACCAATGAAACAGCATCCAAAATACAACCTCAGCATCAATACTGAACACTCCAGAGTCGAGCTGGACCGTGACTCAGCTCCAGAGCTGTGAGGTGATGGCTGAGATGGGACAAATACTAGGTCACAGAAACCAAATTAAGAATGGAAAGTGGAACAGAGGCTCAAAGCTCGGTTGTTACATATGTAAACCAGGGCTGCATTTATTACTTGGGAATGAGGAAGAAGGTGGAAAGACTGTGTTTCCGTCGGTTCAGCAACAAGCAGAATAGAGAAAAGCATATTGAACTTGTAGGGTAAAACAGGCACAGAAGCGTGGAGCAGAGTAGGCTGGAGAGCTCACAGAAATAGTGCAGGAATTAAAAATACAAAGCAAAGGAATCACTAGTTTATGCAAAGTGAGAGGGCAAAGCAAAAGAACAAATACTTCACGCTGATACCAAGGGAGTAAACAGTAAACCCTGGAAAAGCTGCATGGCAAGACAAACTGAAGAAAAACCAGGCTTTTATGGCATTTTATATAATAATTTTTGAATTGTGACAATGACATTTAAAATAAAAGATAGTTGTATTTACAACTCTACATGCAAATGTAGTGCATTGAGAAAAGAAGGGGACTTTTAAACGAAGGACATCTTAAGAAACAAAACCAGTGCATCTGACATGCCAATAATGTTACAGAGTTCAGAAGGCTGCAATACGATAAAATGAAAAGACGTTGTCTGAAAAAAATCATTCAGAGAAATATAGAGGATTCAAAAACGTAGGAAAAATAATTAATAAATAAAGGAAGAACTAGGACAAAAACCCCCGTGTCTCACAGAATTGAAAAGACAATAGTGTTCTTGGATCAAGAGTACTACAACGCCCAGTGTAATATATTAGAATCTCAGGAATGAAAAATAAAGTGAGATGCAAGTAGTAGTGGAAAAAATATCATGAAGAATTGCAAAGATTCAGAGAGGAACAAAGTTCCAAATCTGCTAGACGTTAGAAAGCAGTGGCAAGATTTCATTTCCACCCACTGCTACCACAAACAGTAATTGAAGTAAACAAACAAACAACCCCTTGTTCAATTATTCAGGCCAGTTAATTTAGAGTTGTTTGTTTGTGGCAGGAGACCGAGATCTTTTGTTGATATAACTGAAATCATGCCAGTTAAAAGTTAAATCCTGCCTGCTAGACATAACTTGGGGTTTGGAGAATCATGTTACATGTCTCAGAGAAAACAACCAGCCCAAACAGCCCTCAAGGATGCCACGGCTGGTCAGGGAAACTCATATCCTCTGCTGCACTTTCTTTCTGAATTCATGCCACAGTCCTTGTTTCAAGAACACCACAATCCAAATCTTTCTGAAGCCTCAAGTTCTCATGTCCTTTGTAGTACAGGGACTGTAGCTTCCCCTGTGCATTTTGATGTTTCATTTCCTCCATTGTATTTTAGTGTGGCCCTAAATTACCATCCTGACTTATTTTCTCTCTTCCTCATCTCTTCTTTAGGTAACTGTACACTGCATATGCTGCACACTGGCTAAAAATAAACATAATGTCAGAATTATATTCAATACTGTCTTTGATTGAAGCACCATGCCCTGCCTTATCAAAGACATCAAGTTCCTACTTTGTAATTTCCCATTTCTAGTTACAGCCTTCTGATGCATATCTCCTTTTTGCACCGAGGTATGATTTGGAGAATACACCTCAGTTTTCTTGCAAGCTGCTAAAAATAGCAAAGAGTCTGTCTAGAAGAGACATCCCATTCTGGTGAAATTTCCCTGAAGACAAAAGAACAACTCCCATGTTTTCACGATGGACTTGTTAGTGGGCGTAGTTCACCATTTCCCCATTCCATCTTTATGCCAGTGTAATTAAGTCAATGGGGCTTACATCAAGATAAAACTGAAGAGCATAATGCAAAGATGAGTCAGAATCCACATGCTACAAAATGTAAGAGGACCGTTTCATAGCAGGATGATGAGAATTTGGAACTTGCTTATCAGAAAACACATGCTTCAAAGTGATTCCTGATCATTTTGGAATTGACATTAAAAAATCAGCATAGGTTTGTTCTATTGCTAGTCAGATCACAGCTGGGGAGGAAACATGCCAATGCAAACCTCCTGAAAGATACTTCATATTTACTCTTGAACAATGATCTGGTCTTCAAGGGAAAAAAAAAAATACAAGATTGACAATGGACTACATTGTTCTTTGATGTTGCAGCATGGACAAATCACAGGTGTATTACGTAAATACCTGTCAAACTGACAATTAATATCAATTAGGCTTTAATCTGACATATTACATTGGGCGCAGCAAATGCAAAATCTGTTCAAAGTAGATCATAGATATGTACCCTTCAATTAGACATGAGGGAGGAGGAAATTCTACTCTCTGGGAAAGCACAGAATTTAACTCCTGAATTGCTAGAGACCTGCGTGGATGAAATTCATCCTTGTGAAGGTGGCCAGTCCAAAACTTTTTTGAGCCCTTGCAATTTCGAAAGTGTAAGTGGCATTTAGGTATTTAAGTGAGAAGGAGCTGTTCCTCCTCTCTATATACACACAGTCTTGGGTGTGCAGTGTTTAGCAGCTTCTCTCTTTGACACATAAAAAGGCCAGAGTAGAGGAAATAAGAGAGAGATCTTTCTGGATAAGACCTCCTGAAGCAATCACTTTGGAGCTGGGAAGTAAGAGAGTATTCACAAAGCTACACAGGAGATGGAAAAGGCACTTTCATGGTGTGTCTCAGAGCTGGAAACTGGACTAAAAGAACACACATGTCTTCATTTACATAGGTAAGACCTACTAATACAACTTCTCCAGATTTGGTGTGTACGTGTGAACAGCTCCCTGTGTTCAATATACCTCTGGGAATTTTTTCAGGCTTTACAACATGAGACAGATCCCTAAACCACTACAGTCAAAATGGTGAGATGATAGTTTCTCCTCCAAGTGAGAAACTGCAAATACATCACCGAAACTGAACTAAAAGTTTATGCTACAATGAATTGTGCTGGGCTTAATGAGACAGAGAAGTAAAACACTCAGTAGACAGATTCTCAGCAAGATTCTCAAGCAAGCCACAACTGCTGTTATGACTAAATATGTCCAAACCTCAAAAGAAACCAGACATGACTACAATATTTTGTGGCATATGAAGAATACATAAATGAGGCTAAAAGCATAATACTTGTCCTCCTTCTAGAAAAAGCATCTAACCTGTTTCATAGCTTCCTTCATATACTATGAACCTGCTTCCCCATTTTAAATTAACCTTTTCATTTTGTTTATAATCTCATGTATTGCCTCCAAAAGAGGATGCTGACTAAATTTTTATACAGCACTATTTTTGATGTTGTGGAAAGTTTTTCTTATCCATGGACTTTTCAGAGAGCTGGCTGAAAGAAAATACACAACTTCTCACTAGTCCTAAAATATGCAGATAGAATCCTGTCTCTTGCCAGCCATCAATGTAAGCTAAAATTTTCATTCATCTGACATCCCACTAGCCATGCCTCAAATTCACATGAGGTTTAGAAATGCAAACCTTCAGCAGGATGCCTTTAAATCAGCAGGTATGCTCTGGAACAGAGATTTGCAAAAGAATTACACTTTTAAATAACTCTACTCTCATTTAATAAACATTAAACATAATCTCAATAATTTTAATCAGGGCTGAATGAATGAATATTATTGAAAATATCCCCTTTCATTTGAGAATGTAAACACCTACTCTTCCATCCAGTGATTTCATACCCTGAGATGATGCTACACATTGCTTTCTGAACTCAAGGATGGGAATGACTTTCTACCGCTCAGCTCAGAAGGAGTGAAAGTAATGTGTATCCTGGTAATTAACTTATAGTATTTAATAAATAAAAACTAGATTGGAAAAAAAGGAGTTAAATAAGAACTTGACACTTGAACAAGAAAGCCACTGCTATATAAGAACATGGAACTCATATTCAGTTTTCTGTTTCTACAACAGATGATAAATTCTGCTCTCTTTTTTTTTTACAATGAGGTATTGTTGATTTTGGTGACTTTCTTATGTGAAGGAAAGAAAGGAGAATTCAACAACTCCCATGATTGTCTCTGGAGATGTTCAGCTCATGTCACGCATGGGTAACTCAGTCTCTGTTGGAACAATGATTATCTGTGTTAAAAATGTTACCTCGTGAATTCTTGTTCCATTGCTTTAGGTACATACAGGCTTTCATTCACCTTTACAATAAGCCTTTGACTGCTGTCATACAGCAATAGGATTTTTTTGACAAAACATTCAGGAACAAGAAAATCCCTCTTCCTTCTTCAACTTGGCATTCCTAACTTCCTTGTTGACTTTCAGTATGGTAGAAAACCTACTGAGATATTGCTTTTCCTTCATTTGAGGATGTGGACCTCTGGAATATCCACACAGCTGCAAATGGAGCATTCCCGTGCCCCCTGAACTTTTAAACAGCACCGGCGTAATTCCTGGAATCACAGAATCACCAGGTTGGAAGAGACCTCCAAGATCACTGAGTCCAACCCCTGCCCTAACACCACCTCAACTAAACCATGGCACTGAGTGCCACATCCAATCTTTTTTTAAACACATCCAGGGATGGTGACTCCACCACCTCCCCAGGCAGATGATGCCAGTACTTTATCACTCTTTCAGTAAAAAAACTTTTTCCTAACCTTCTGGAGACATCTCTCCTGCAGCCTGTGGATGCCAGTGGGAGAAGCTTTTCATTTCACTTTGTATTTTCACAGAGCATTTCAAGCTGCTGTCCTGACACGTCTGAGTGAAGCAGGAGGAGGCCTCTTGCCAGACAGCTACCCCATGGTATGCAGCCGCCTGCCGCTCCCTGCTCCGGGGCCGCAATTGCACAGTCGGGTGGCGACTGCTGCCAGGGGTGTGCATGACTCCCAGAGCACAGAGACCAGGCTGAGGACAAGCAAGGAGAACCAGGACATCACTGAGCTCTGTCATGAATTCATGTGAATAAGGAAAAGGAGGGGAAAAAAAAAGAAAACAAGAAGAAAAAAGAAAAAAAAGGAAGAAAGAGAAAAAAGAAGAAAGAGAAAAGAAAAAAGGACTTTAATAAGAATCCATGTGTCTTAAGAGTCTTTTTAAAATAAAAATCTCATTCAAATAAACAGTGAGCCACCTAACTAGTTAATCTCAGGGTCTCAGAGCTGGTCACCAGCTGAAGCTAATTAGCTGAAGCTAATCACCATATTTCAAGTAGTAGCAACTATGTCTGTATTATTCCCACAATCTTTGTTTTCTCAAAACCATCATTATTGCTCTTTCTGTCCTCTGTCTCTCAGTATTATTTTCCGGTATAATGACTGCTGTCACTGATCAAAATCACAGTAAAAAAATAAGCTAGCTCACATATACTTTATGATCTTTAGATGTTAAATGAAGAGAAGTTACATGACACTACACTGTGAAAGCAGTCTGACAGAAAGCAAACTCAAAGTTCTGCTGCGTTTATTAGAGCAATGTACAGCATCATCTGTTATTACTGTGTAGCTCCATGGCCAAAAAGTAACCCGAGGAGGGTTCATACCACATACTTCACATGAAATATGAGCACAAGTCTAGGTAATATCCACCCTTCCACTTCATGAAGAGCAGAAATTCTGGGATTCATAAACGCTCTTGAGCTTTGCTAGTGAGCCAAGAGTCCAAAGCAAATGTCATTCCCCAGAAATACCCACAACATAGGACAGGCAGTCTGGCCTGCTGCTGTTTCCTCCCTGCAAGAGATGTATGGCAGAGCCATGACTGTGGCTCAGGTATGCCATACAACAGCCCTTGACAGGGACCCAGAAAGAGCAGCGTGCAGGCCTGTCACATGAAGGAAACAGGGGATTTTAAAAGTTTGGGGAGGAGAGGAAAGGGATTCTTCAGGGCAGAACAGATCAGGGTCCACCTATCATCAATGTACCAAAACTACAGCCAGATCCTTGGATCAGCTCTGTGATACTTCAGGGTCATTGGCCATTGTCACGTTAGCAGCACGTGACAATACAATGCAAGGTCATGAACAACCCACCGCACCTGAGTGGCCTCACCATAATGTAAATTATTGCATTTATCTGACTTTTTTGGGCCGTGGTGCTCATATTTCAAGTCCATCACCCACTGTGTCAAGTATGAACTACATTTTAAAACAGTTCATCAAGAAAATCAACAGTCCAGTGCAGATATTCTTTTATGTACCTTTCCACAAACTATGACATAGATGTTGGCTGGGTTACTTTGCAGATCTCTGCTATTTGACTTGTTTTAATCCTTGCTCCACAAGGTACTCGTAACTTCATAGCTGGTTTTCCCAGGTTAGTGAGGGAAAACTGCAAGAGCTTCTCTTTTGTGTTTTGAACAAGGGATGTTTCTGTTTAACTCGGGATTCCCTAGGAGCAGTCAGCATTACTTCTGCAGAGATCTGCTGCACCTAAAGGCAAGGTGGTCACCTTATTGGACACAAAGCTGTATTTTCCTTTGAGGTGTCTTTTCCTTCAAAGAACTCAGAGGATGAATTGAAACATTCTTAGCACCCAGTGCCAAGGCTATTGATTTTCTTACAGCTGACATAAACTAACCAAACTATTTTATAATTTTTGACTCTACAGATCTAAAGGTATGACCCAAACGCATGGATTTAAAGTAGTTCATGGACAGCCATCAAGTAAGCTGAGCAGTGATTATGAATAATGGATCCTAACCCCCATCAGTAGCTGAAGTGAAATACATTCTCCTAAACCACTTTCGCATTCTAGAAAGGAATTGCAAAGGAAACATTGTTAAGGTTGCTATAATTAAGTTCCCTTTTAACATATTTAAAATACACTAGGCAGGCAATCTTGGGTTACTTAACTGGTACCACCAGTTCAGACTATCACCTATTCTGTGGTTTTGCATGCATATCCCACATCCCTCCAAAGCTTTTAACCCATCACTAGTTATTATTTTGGAGGAATGTGATACATAAATTTAAACATGTCAGACACAGCGTTCAACACTTCTAATGATCTATTACCCTCATATTATTGAAGTCCCTGAGGAAGTTTGGCAGATGTCATTCAATCATCAAGCTATCATTACTATGTTTTAGCTTTAATCTAAAGTGCCTAAGAGCTTTGTGCTTCTTAATTCATTTTCTATCTCTCTTAAGGAAAAGAAAAAGGGTGGGGAGAATGGGTGGAAATAGTTAACCTTAACTGGCCTAGAGTTTGTCATATTTGGGGAACACATTTTCATTTTCCAAACTAGATTACTTTTTCTTGTTTTAGTTATAAATCTACTTCCTCTAAAGTTCTATTGATATCTCAGTAACTTAGTTAGTATTCATCTAGAATACATTATGACAAAAAAAAAAATACTATGGTAACACAAACGACTTCAAAAAACAGGAGTTGCTGATACAAATCTTTCCAATATATGAAAAGAAGTGCAAAGTTTACTGTTTGTGCACAAACATGTTATTACTTGTGACTCTGTCTTGCCATACTTCCTATTTATCTGATTTTCTGATGACCTCTACCAGGCAATGCAGAGGGATAAAATTATTAAGTAACAGTACAGCTTTATGAATACCTCACTGTTTGGGTACTTTGCTGCCTCTGCTGAAGACAAGATTGAGACTGTTTGTTGTAGGCAGTAATACCTCAAGCAGTGATTCAGGATGTCTGTTTTCCAGAGTTCTAAATTAATCTGGGCCACCGCGGATGTGTACGAGCCCAGTTGCAATTCTGTGGGCTGGAACACATCCAATCCACAGTGAAACTCCATTTCAAGACAGGTAAATGCCTAAACACAAAGACCCTTATGTCCTGTGGCTCATACACACTGTGGGCAAAAGCTGCCCAACTTGAAACCAGCACGTAGCAGGTGCTGTGGCCACGAGAGATGATAGCCAGATTTTGTGCAACAGCTGAACAGTTACAACATACATTAAAAGACATTGGAAAACTGGGTTCAGTTGCCTTTGTTTCCCAGCCACCCTTGTGGTGGGCAACATTTTTTTCACATTTAATTTATACCATTTTTTCTGCAATTTAGGCTTTTTTTTTTTGTCCCATTCAATCAATACAGAGATTAGGCCGTTCTCTTCCCCCTTGTAGCATCCTTCTACCTATTGAAAGACTTATCATGCTTCCTCCCTGTACTAAACATATCACTAACTACATCTTTCTTTAAAATCTATGTTTTCTAAACTTTCAATCAGTTTTGTTGCTTTTCCCTGAGACAAAACCTACACCCTTCTGCCATGTGGTGTGCAAAACCAGACACCATCCTGTTGTTGCAAAACCAGACACCGTTCTGTGCCTTGCCAGCACTGAATTAGAAGAAACACTTCGTGTTTTTGACACAATGTTCCTGTCCATCAGTTTCAGTGGGATACCCGCTCTTCCAAAATACCCTGACAACACCGACAAGTTTTAGATGGCGATTCCCTTATGATCTTTCTAAACTACTTTGTGGAAAATGGCTTTATTTCTCTTGTTTTTCATCCCATGTGGCAGATTTGGAATCTCCTCCTTAAGTGCAGTACTCTGCATGTGTTCTCATTGAGTCATACCCTATTCATGTCAGACTATTTCTCCAATAGTTAAGATCACTTTGAACTCTGAGCCTTTCCTCCCACTTCACTATCAGGTGGCTTTCTGTCCTTGAATGTTAAGATAATCTCATCTAATGCTGTTCAGATTCAACAAATATGCCGCCTGTGCCATCACTCTGAAAATACTGGAGAGACTTTTGTAAAGCCCCATTTGAAACTTGTTTGTAGGTTGATACTCTACACAAAGGCAGAGTAATTGCTCAAATACTTCTTTGTATAGATCTATTTTAAGATAATACATCTTCTTCAGTAAATCCTCTTCCAACCTACACCCTCCCGTAATCACAAATGAGTCAGGATACCACTTAGTCAATCAAAAAAACAGATTCTAGCCAAGAGACAGGATTTATTTTCTCTAGATGGAGAACATTCCTATGCAGGGTAGAAAGCTAAGTCAACAAAATAGTACAAAGGCCCAGCTCTTGCCCACAACTATCCTTTTTATGCAGACAATTGACACCAGGGTGTGATTCTTGGGAACGGCCTGCTGGATGTGGCTCCCAGCCAAGCCCAAAGAGGTACAGGCACTGTTCACGCACCCCATCTTCCAGAGCAGCACACCAACAGGCTTCACAGATCCTCTCTTGCCACCATCTCTTCCTTTCAAACAACCGTCTCTCTTTGCTCTCGTAATAGGTATATCCTGCCTGCTACACGAGACACCCTTCTAAGAAAATGAGAAAATAATGTGTTGAGTGTTGAAGATCTCTTCCCATTCCCATTGCAGATAATGACAGGGTTCACCTGACAGAGAAGTTCACAGGGCCCTATAAAGCTAGCTTTCATTTCAAAATTGCAATCCAAATGGAAATAGTAAGACTGGTTGTGTGTTAAAGACCAGCTTGAACTCTACCTGTAGCAATTAGGAAGGGTACATTGCAAAGGAAAAAGAGGAAAATCCAAGCACAAGCTGCTTTCTAGCAGCAAAATGTCACAAGGATCCTTGGGGTTTTACAGTTTCCAGTACTCTTTATAATTATTTAATTAATTGGAAATTAGAGGTAATGGAGACCTGTTATTTGACTTGTTTAAAGTCATGGAAAAGAAATTAAAAGAGTGAGCTGGATTTTTTTCCTTAGGTTGATCAGTCTGAGGCAGGGTCTTTTAAGGTTGCTTCTGACATCCAGCCCCTTTCAAATTTGGGGCGGGGTGTGGGTGTATGTTTGAGTTAAAGTACTGAATTTCTATTTTCAAACCAATTAGACCGTATTATAGAATTAGATTATTGGGGGATGAGGCCTGTCTGGGGCCATAGAGAATTTATGCACTCAGGTTGTCATTTTACCCTTAAGGAAAATAATTAACATTTGACCACAACACCTCCCTTATGCCCCTTCATATGTCACGTTACCTTTGTCTGCTTTCACACCACAGGTTCTTTAGGATGAAGACATTATTTACTTTTGCCTTGTATGGTGCCAAATATGTTGCTGGTACTTACAATAAATAGCAGTAATACAGGCTCATTATCATGCAATTTAAGCCCTGGCAATCTATACTTGATCCAGGAAAGCCAGTTTTTTTTCCTGACACTATCTGTGCTATCTGGGGAAGGGTTGTGCTAATACCTTCCATGTGTGTGAAAACAGCCCTTGCTAAGAAGGTTTTCATGCTGGCTCTGAATCTGATTTCACATACCCTGTTTCACACTGATGTAACTGTTTTCTTCAGTACAGTTGCACTTCATACAGAACCTTCTCCCAGTGACCCTCCGTGAGCCAGAGGGGAGATATGAACCATTGTTTCTTGAGCCAATGTGAACAAAACTTATGTGACTTTATTTTTAATATTTTTTTAAATAATAGATGTTGCAGTTTTGTGATTACTGTGCAAACACCAGCTTCATATTTCCCCTGATGCCTGAAGAAATTTGCAATTTTCCATTATTCTGTTTCCTACCCAGTGCATTAGCAATTTAGGCAAATTTTGCCTTTGTTGTAATTAATTTAAACAACTGGAAATGGGTCTGTGCTGTGTGGATCGTGCTGGAGCACAAACATGTTTGCAAGAAAACAGGCTTTACAGTGCTTTCTGTGCCCTGCAGCCACAGACTCCTGAGACAGGAAATCACAGCATTAACCTGATGATCAAGCTACAGACAGCAGCATCTATGTGCCACAGACTTCTGGTATTCTAAGTAAAAGGCAAAGGCAATGAGAACAGATTAAAACACAAAAATCTGGCAAGCCAGAAGAAATTTGTCTCATGCCTCTCCATCTATATGCACACGTACAGCCAAATATTCTTCTGTCTATATAAACTAATAGGATGATAAAGATACAAATAGGTTTCCAACTTCTGACAGAAAAAAAAAAGGCATTCTGAAATGATTCATATTACCTTATGGCATGGCAACATATTATTTAATAGCAGTATAAAGTGACACATGCTCTGAAGGGGCTACGCTCACAAGAGAAGCTTCTTTTGGAGTCAGTTGCATGCATTACATCACTCGTGGCCACATGTGAATGTTATTTGTGTATGTACTCTGAAACAAAATAAGGGGGAATAGACAAAGAGAGATTCCTCCCACACCCTGCATGCCAGAATCTCGTTTCCTACCCTCAGCTGGTGCTCAAGAGTCTGACTCCAGCAATAACAGTCTCCCACTGAGATTAAAGCACTGGCAAACACAGCTTATCTTGGTTAATGTATACTTAAGTTTTGTGTGTATTATACATACATATATTTACATATATAGACGCACACACATATGTATATATTTATGTCTCTCTCTCCCTCTACTGATACACATATTGTGTTTATACACATTTATAAATATGATATGTAGGACATCTAGGACATCTTTCGCAGAGAGGAAATAGTCCCCGGATGGAAAAACACTCGTAGATGTGAGCCCAAGCAGAGATGATATTCGACTTCAGCAGCTGCCCCCTGCTCCTCTGCACCTCAGTGGACACAACCACTCTCAGAGACCTCTGTCTCCTTTCCCCAGGGAATGCTGGGCTCCACTCCTGCTGCAGAGCTGTGGCTCAGACCTGGCCAGTCACCAGTAATGTTGTTCTTCCACCTCGTATGAACTGTATCTAAATTGTCATAAAGCCCAAAGGCTCAGAGACCTATGACAACCAAAGCACCAGACCACATTTTTGTGGAATCATTGAGCAAATGTGCCTGAAGTAAGCAGCACAGACCCTGAAGATATTGCTTACTTACTAGTTTGTTCAGCATTTCTTGAGGCATTGCAACATTTACCAGATTTCCCCATGGGGACAGTCATATTGGTAAATGCGGTTCACTCGATGATCCTCTGTAAGTTTAAATTAGTCTGGGCAGACATACTTAGCAAGGGAAAAGCAAGGGAAAAGATGAGAGAAAGTGATCCAAATTTTGTGGACCATAAACAAGCATTTTTGTGGACTGTGACCAGTAGAAGATTTATTGGGACATAAACAGCGCTTACTTACTCCAGGGTAAAACAACAATAATGTTTCTGAAATAAAGAATAAAACATCTTGGCTAGCAACTGATAGGTCATTAGGAGTGTAAAAATACAGGCATATATGCCTATACACATGTAGTTGCCAGCAATTAAGGGTTTGTACTTCAGATTTATGTGACATCTCCTCATTATCAGAGTAAATTAATTTACCCTGAAAACTAAATGGATCTGTACAATGCATGCATGCTGGTGCTTAAAAGATACAAACAAACCTGAAGGAACCTTCATACAAGGGAAATGCTAAAACTGCCAATACTTACTATTGCATCATTTTGGAAAAAAAAAAAAAAAAGGTAAGGGCGGGATGTCCATAAATAAAAGCTGTTATTTTAAATCTACTGAGAAACTCAGGTATAAATATATACCAGTGAGTCAGAAAGTGAGAGGGAAATAGGTGGAGTTTGATCATGCCCTGTTTTAGGTGGATACAAATGAGAAGGAAGAAGGGAATTAAAGCCTTTAAGCGCTTGAAATTCCAAGAGCAGGATTCAGACCTGTAAGGTACTAAGCCAAAGAAACTGTGCTAGCATATCTGCTGGAAAGAAACAGCAAACAGCAAAAGTACTTCTATGCTGGGATCAGCAAAGGTGGAAAAGTTGTGAAGGACACACACCAAAGAGGAAATACAGTGGACAGGTACAGACAAAAGAAAAAAGAGATTATGGCAAACAATTACTCTTTTACATCAACAAATGAAATCCAAGTCTATGAAAAGCTGGGGTTCCTCTGGCTTTATGACACCAAATGCAACTAGAATTCCTTGGGGGTAAATACCTGCACATGAAGCCCTGCTATTAAAAATAGCAAAAATTTTGGTAGGTGAAATACCTACATATACCATACATATGTACATGCATAATATATTTTGGTAAGAAGCAGCCACATAGTCTGGGAACATTTAACATGAATAGCATCAGATCCACTGGTACAGAACAAGAAAAGGAAAGGAGGGGGAACCTCGAGCTCAAGTCTGTAAGTCTCTTCTTAGCAGATAGTCACTCTGCTCCCACTTTCTTCAGATGTTTCCCTAAACTCAGCCAGTAAGTGAAATATCATTTTACTCAAACAACCATTTCATCCTGGCTACAGTATGTGCATTTCAATGGATATGTCCACTGCTTAGAATGCATCTTTGGAATGAAACCTATGTTTCCACAGTGGTCCTCACCACTCACGAAAGTTCCTGATTCCAAAAACTTTTTTAACAGAATTTATATATCTAAGATCTTGTTTTCTGTGGTGGACTTAGTAGCATTAAGCTAATGGTTGGACTGGAGGATCTTAAGGGTCCTTTCCAACCTAAATGATTCTATGATTCTACTTACTTGGGACATTCAGGACAGACTTTCTGAGGGTGCAACCTGAGCAGCTCCTTAACTGATATGACTTCCTATGATAAGCACCAGCATAGATGCCTTCCCCTCATCCACTGGGCAGATTTCTTTTCTTCCACCTCGTCATAAAACAGATTTTTTCCATTAGTCTGCAAAGGTGAACAGCTACTGCAAAATTTTACAACTCACAATTTTTCAGTGTGCTCATGATACCACCTCAAAACAGCTGGGAAATGGTGCTGGAAAAAGGGATCCCTTACCTGTAAGTCTCAGTTCTAGTCAACCTTGCTGCTTACAAGCCCTACAGCTTTTCCATCCTTTGGGATGTCCACAACCTACTTTGAGTTCAGCAAGGCTGCTCATGTACAGAAGTACTGCCAAGTTAGTTTATCAAGTCATCTCTTTACACAATTTTTCACATGGTTTCTTTAAGGTTATGTTCTTCAAGTGATAAAGTGAAGCTGCTAAGGAAAGGCCACATTGCATTGAAAGTCACAGCAAAGACGTGAAGGAGATGAATGGCTTACATACATGGAAACTGAATGGCAAGCATGGCACTCAGAAGCAGATGTCCTTGGTTGCACCTTCTGAATGCTGGTGGTGTGTTAAACACAGCCAGCCCTCACAGTCAGAGCCCCCTGCTGCAGTCAGATCTGAATTTACCAGCACAACGCAGTTCAAGTAAAGCATAGCCTTAATTTTCGTTCTTGAAATTTGTGTTTCCTGTTGAACAGCACTTCACTTCAGGCTGAAAATGCATTCTGTAATCTGGAAATTTGAGCCTATTAGCACATTTGAAGAAATAATTGGATTAAAACAGCAGGGGCCAGCAGGGATGAAAATTATCTATGCTTTAAATACATCTGAGTGACAAAAGTAAAATGTGTGAAAAACATTTAATGCTACTCCTTCAGTGCAGCCTAGCCATATGAAAGGCAGCTTTCAATTTTACAATGGGCTTTACGCCACCAGAGACATGATAGAAGGGAGTGGGAGGGAGAAATGAAGCTTAGCTAACTAATGAGTTGGGACTATCTGCTGTTTTTGGCTGAAGAGCTGTTACTCAGTTAAATATAGCAGTTATTCTCCTGGCAGTGCAGAGATGAACACCTCATGAAATGAATTAGTGACATTCCTCTGGTTTGATTTCTCATGATCTGTAAAATTTTAAAACTGATCCTAATTCCCAGATCTTAGTTTCTGTGCCAGATTCACCAGACAGGAAAATATTAATCTGCTGGGATTTTTCAGGGAATTTTCTACATCTAGAAATGCTGAGAACATGCTCCTCCAAAATCAAGTAACAGCTATGCTGCTCTCCTCCTTCCTTTAAAAATCACTTTTAACTTCTGCAAGACTACAATGCCTGTACCACTCAGAATCCAGTGGCTTTTGAAGGACAGAAGAGATAAAGCTATTCCATTTTTTTCCATTAACCCAGTTCTTTTTGGTGCTCCATCCAGCACTTGAAAAGCATTGCATTCACAGAATAGGAGCACTGCAATTTCCTAAAGATTCCATCCGAGTCCTGCCTGGGACTTTGTGTCACTGCTTTGACTGTCACTTCCCTGGCCCTGCTTTGCACCAGGGGGGAAACTAAAACATGCAGTGGGAGGGTGCAGCTCAGCACGTGCCTCTGCAGGCCAGGACTTCAAGACAAGTACTCACAGGACATGAAGGACAAGGTGGAGGCAACACAACATACTGAACAACAGGGGGACAGACTGAGCTCTCATTTCTGTGCTCTGAATCCATTTCAGTAAATACGAAAAGCAAATGCCTGTGACTGTAGCTGTGGCAATCTCTGTTATCCCATGAATACTTTGGATCCCAAATACACTAGTTTGATCTTCCTACATCATACAAAAGGAGAAAAAAATATAAATCCTGATAAATGTGGAAGAAATTGATGTCTGAATTGCAAGGACAGAACATCCAATACAACCAAGCGACATTTGTGCAACTGGGAGGAGGCATAAAGTGTTTAATGACAAGGTTCACAAAGATTGCTCAGTCTGCGGATATTTTCCAGGAAGAGAAGGTCTGAATGGGCTGTGTCCACAAAATGTCCCAAATCCTCATGCCTGCCTTTAAAACTGCATTGAAAAGCAAGTCAAAGAAGGTACAGCAATTAATACCAGTTAAAGATCCTCAGATCTCTTCAAACTGTGATTGTACCTTGCTTATTTATACATGAGGTGATACTTAAATGCTGATGTCCATAAAATGTTGAAAATTGATGCAGAGTGGTAGCCAGGCTGGCTTTGGAGTTAAATAAGCCCATCTGAAAATAATACACAGAACTAGCTAAAGGTTAATACTGATAACAACATTTTGCCTCCTCAAGGCAGACATGATGTTATAAATGTAAAATTTCCAAGTTTTGTGGGGCGTGGGGGATTCCTTAAAACTGACGCATCCCTTCCCTTGGGCATTGTCAAATCTCAAACTGAACTGGGAAGCTAACACTTCTCTTCCTACACTAGACAGACTCAAAAGAGAGAAGATTTTGCTGGAAACATCTATGTTAAGCTCTGCCAAGAAAGCGTGTTTTCTCAACAAGAAGTGACTCTATTTGCCTTGTCTCAGACATGTAAACAAATTATTAACTCGACTATTTGACATTTTGGACATGGCACTAATCACAACTTTGATAATGAAACTCCCTCCCACTTTGGAGCTTACAGCTTGAGGAGCCCCATGAAATGAATAATAAAATACTTGAGAGCCCATTGAGGGAATTCAGCACAACAAATACCTGGAGGAAAGATTATAATCTATTTCCTTTCCAAAGAGTCAACAAGACTAAAGACTGCCCACTTGATTGTGTCCCTTTCCTCAGGGCGAGTCAGAGATGCAAGTCAAAGCTACTTTCTTGACAGAAAACACAGGAAGAAAGAAAAAAAAAAAAAGCAAAAAAAGCCTGAATTTGCAGTCTGGATGGGTCACGCCTGGTGGCAGATGTGGTAGACTGGTGGTACATGGCATTTCTTGCTGTCTGGCTTTGCATGTGTTCAGCCTAAGTGCCCGGAGCCTGGACCTTTTTCTGAGCAAGCCAAATTACCCTTAACCACATAACCACACCGCCCCATCTGTGACCTCTCCTCCTGGATCTGGAAGGACCCACCCTCTCCGTGAAAGACAGTTAATTGCATCTCCATGATAATTTAGCCCAAAGACTGCTAGTAAGTAGAGGCTATCAATTGTGTTGAAGTATGACTTCTGCTTTTTGTGTTCCAGATTACTATCCACCAAGGATTTCCTAAAGCTGTTGGACTCTAGCCCACATATGCAAAGACAATCTGAAGTGTTAAATGAGATGCTGAGTTGTAGCTCTGGTTATGGCCAATGCAGATTATTTCCACTGAGGAAACCACCTCCTTTCTTAATTGCAGGGAGGTGTTTCACTCGCTCATTTTACAGCCAGTGTTTGCATCGCACACAGAGATAGCTGTGAAGTGTAAAGTGAGAATTAAAAAGTTTCCAAGATTGCAAAGAGCACAGTAACTTAATAAAAACTTGTTTAGGAAGCCAAGCATAATGTGTCTTATATTACACCAATCCTAGATCAAGAGCTTAGGACTGAAAACACAGAGAGAATTTAAAGTCACAGAAAGCTTCTGAAGTTGAAAATCTTGCTGAAACAACAATTATCGTTTTGTTTTTCCAACGAAAAGCTTTTATTTTGAAACTTTTATTTTGGAGAACTATTAACCCTTTCACCTCAAAATGCAAGTAACTTGGACACTAAAAATCTTCAGTTTAATCTTAAAATGTACAATAGCTCTTCTGCTTGTCTGCACAGATGTCACATTTCTCCAGCCTATGGTCAGAACTGTCACTGAATACATGCAAAATTTTGTACTTGTACTATTTTGTGTCAGCTAAGTAAAATTTGTTATTCTCGGCCCATAGCACCCCCAAATAAAAGACCAGCATTTTATCTGAAGGTAATTGGATATGGAAATCAACAGAAAACACCACTTAGTTGCCACCTCAGCCACTATTGAAGACAATTATGCTTGGGCAAGGTTACTTGCAGTAAATATACTACTTTTCTTTATCATGTCAACAACGACTGTCAGTCAGTGTTAGCTGATTCGGAAAATTGAAGTCACTTCTGAGATGCTTATATTAAGAACCTTTGAATTGGGTATGACTGGTGAAATAAAATACTTGTTTTCCAAAGGATGAACATTTACAGCTAAAGTAAGCCTTCCCTCAGTGTCTCTGTCTTTCCACTGCTCCTGGCTGCAGAGGTGTATTTATACCACCACACTGCTGAACTGCAGACCTTTTCATAGAGCTCCAGCTTTGCTGGCAAGAATTTCAAGCCTACGGGCCAAGACACTGGCTGTCCCTTCCTTCCTCTGTGAGTAGCCCTGGAGGGGATGCCTCACTCACAAATTCTATCCCGAAGCAGGACTTAAGATCCCAGGGAACTGCCTGCAGTGTCCCTCTAAGCCTCTATCTAACAGAAGTGTGATTACTGTCAGTTATTGATGTAGGACTGAGTTTGGGAGTGAATTAAGCATGTTATCACTCTTTTTCTTTTCTTCAAAGCTGACTTACAGCAAGTAAGTGAAAGAATCTGAGTGGCAATGGAGCTGCAGCACGAGGCCTTCTAATTGCAGCATTTCATCACAGAAAAAGCAGAGGAAAAGAGGCAAAGGTTTCCAAACTGACAGGACAAGACAGAGTGTTTGGGTGCATATGTGTGCATGTGTGTTTCTCTAAATTACCAAAAGAAAAGAAAAGAATTGTAACTGCAATTCCCATTCTTACACTGCCCAGACTTAGGGCAGGATTACCATTCCCTCCCCTTGCAGTCATCCCATCAAAAACCCTCACAGAGGAGCATAAAGCATTTTACTGAATACATTCATTCCTCAGGAAGTAGAATCCCTTTTGTGAAAACACACCATGCAAATGAGAGCTGGGCTCCACTGCAGGCTGTGGTCAGGATTTCAACCTCCACCTGACTGATCATTTCTATACTTTGCCTCTTTGGCCACTGCATGCTGCAAGATGGTCTATAACACGCACCAGCACCACAGTACATTAAAACTAATTTCACCTGAAGAATGAATGGCTCCATTTGTAGTGCATGTCAAGTGTTAAGAGATCTGTTTCACAGCCCATGACTTACAACCACTTCAATTCAACGTATTTTCCTAAGAGGATTTATGCAGTTTGTAAGGCTACCTTCTCATTCTCCACTAACAACAGCTCCTAAGGTTCTCATTTCACTAACCTTTTAGTGTGCTGCTTTGGCAGACAATTACAAGCAGGAAGGGTGGGATATACTTAATTTGAAGATCCCCAAGTCCAAATACCCTTGAAGCCAGAATATTTGTTCTAACTAATACCATCATCAAACATTCTCAAGATCTGCTCTTCTGCAACACAGGTATAAATTACTTTGCTATTTTTGAGCATAACACCAAGGAAACCAGGCAGGAAGCTCAGTAATAGCAATTATGATATCTTCACCACTCAGGAATATCTGTTGTCATTTGTAATTTCTACTGCTGAAGCCATCATTACTTAGCATATTTTTTTAATGTTCCACTCATTAGCCAACACCCATAAACAGAGGTATTTATTTTTAATAGTGCACCCTGGTAAAATTCCCTTATAAAATTCTGCAGTTTTCTACACTAACAGTCCCTAGTGCTTTGTTTTACAGAAGTGTTAGGATAGTGCTCTGGGCAATTACTCAACAGTATTGGAGTACAAGAGTTGTTAACCTATGGCTCTGAATCAGCAAAGCTATAAATATACCCTAACACGTTATTTAATTAAAAGAATGGTAAACTTCCAAACATCTGTGTTTCTTCAGATAACCTTCCACAAATACACCCAAACTGGGACTTTGGAGATGGCTAATGAAAACGTCTGTCAGGAGTAAAGAGCCAAAAAGAAATATTCACAATTGTTCGTAATTCTGACAGGGGGAAAAAAGTTTCCTTCAATAAAAAGAAAAAAAAAATTGTTTTTCTTTCTATGTAGTAAACAGCAGGTTTTTTTAGGTGCTTTCAGTCTACTCTGAAGCTGTATGAAATACCTTGTCAAACAAATCTGAGAAAGTACCAATTTGGCTGTGAAGTTCTGTCATTTTCTGTTTTGTAATCTTGTCCCTGGCGAAGCACAAGGAACTGTACAAGATACAGACTTTGTAGCTCTTAAGAGAGTGTAAGAAACACTTTCCAAAAGGCACTGTTTGAGTTCTCATGAACCTCTTTTTCCCTCTTTTATGACTCCTCAGCAACTCGACTGGTTGCAGACTGTAGAGCCGTCCCTCCAGCTGGTGTTTGCCTCATGACAGAGTTGCACATGGATTACAACTCCCAGCAGTCACTGAGCACTGTTTAAATGGGATTTAAACAGAGAAGAAAGAGAGAGAAAGCACATGTATGTGCACGACACATGCATTTCATCAAGAATGAACACCAAATCAAGTTCTGTTTCACTTACTTACGAATATCTGGGAAAAAACCCTGAAAACAACCTACACCAAGAAGCTGGACTCTTTCCCTTCTTTTCGCCAGTAGAATATTTCCAGGCATGTGCTTTTTTTTGTTTTTGCTCTGGGATTCTTGGAGATGTTTTTAAAAGGCATGTCCTAGAATAAAACCTGAAGTTCTGTTTCTGCAAAAGATTGATAAGACACTTGCACGTTCAGCCAGCTGGGCAGCAAAAACAGAGAACAGTATAGATGCTGGGGCATAACAGAAGTGGGGAATTAGTGTTCTGGGGCAAGAGTCTCATATTTCTTTTGACAAAAAGAAAAAGCAACAAGTAAAACAGAAGTATTTTAGCTCTGAAGAGATGTAACAGTAAAAATGCAATGTCTAAAATACATTTAAAAAGGAGTGATAACAGACAATTGGGGGGAAAGAGGAATGAAAATACCGGAATAACTAATGATGCTATTGGAAAATGGATGATTAGGTGACCAAAACACAGAGAATTAAGTGTAAGGCTAGGGAGAGTAATAAAGTATGAAGACAGTGTATCTCAGTAGAGAGGTACAAGTCACCCAGTGCACCAGCACACACTGAAAAGAAACAGGACAAGAGACAAGCCTCAGCCCTGCAAAAATACTGTACAGCCTCCACACGACATTGCCATTAGCAGAAATAAGATGATACCTAAGTCTTCACTCAAGTAGTTTGACAATAATAAACTCCCCCTGTAAAACCCATTTTCTTGCAGAAGTACAGGAAGGTCACAGTGTAAATGAAAATGAGTTCCCAAACTCTCTGCACAAAACCGGCTGAGTCTGTAGCATCAGAAATCATATAAAACTCCCCAAGAGTCACAGCAAATCAGTGACAAACTGATCCTTAACTTTGAATTTTTGATTTTTAGTGGAAAAACTACAGGATAGGTGTATCTGGATCTATTAGGCACTTGATGTACAAATTGGGGAACCAGAGCCTGGAGAGCAGCCCCATGGAAAGGGACCTGGGGTCCTGGTTGATGGCAAGTTGAACATGAGTCAGCAGTGCCCTGGCAGCCAGGAGGGGCAGCCGTGTCCTGGGGGCATCAGGCACAGCATCGCCAGCCGGGCAAGGGAGGGGATTGTCCCCTCTGCTCTGCACTGGGGCAGCCTCACCTCGAGTGCTGGGGGCAGATTTGGGCGCTACAATTTAAGAAAGACATTAAGCTATTAGAGAGTGTCTAAAGGAGGGCCACGAGGATGGTGAAGGGTCTGGAGCAGAAGCCGTATGAGGAGCAGCTGAGGTCTTTGACTTGTTCAGCTTGGAGGAGACTGAGAGGAAATCCCACTGCATTCTACAACTTCCCCACATAGGAAAGTGGAGGCGCAGGCACTGATCTCTTCTCTGTGGTGACCAGTGACAGGACCCAAGGGAATGGCCTGAAGCTCTGTCAGGGGAGGTTTAGGTTGGATGTCAGGAAAAGGTTCTTCACCCAGAGGGTGGTTGGGCACTGGAACAGGCTCCCCAGGGCAGTGGTCACAGCACCAAGCCTGACAGAGTTCAAGCAGTGTTTGGACAATGCTCTCAGGCACATGGTGTGACTCGTGGGGTGTCCTGTGCAGGGCTGGGAGTTGGCCTGGATGATCCTTGTGGGTGCCTTCCAACCCAGGATATGCTATGATTCCAGTCTATGAGGCTAGTCTATGATACTAATCACATTTACAGCCTCTACAATGTTTCCAGCGTTCTGAATCTAAAATATGTCTTACTAAAGTGTGCCACCAGGACTGTTCGTGAAGATACCTCGCAACTGCTGAAAATATGCGCTGGTTTGAAATTTATAGTAACACAGTTACCAGTGTAACACTTGTATGATACAGCCAACAAGCCACTACGTCACAACATTTTTTCCACATGAAGAATAAATTTGCAGAATCGGCTAATGAGCTGATAGTGGAGACTGGAGTGCCAGATATTCTCATTTTCTTTGGATCTTCCTTTAACTGCAGGAACATGAGAACTTTATATTTAAAAAAATGTGTCAGTACAAATATGTAAGTTTACAGTTGCAGACCATTAATTTGAAACGCTAATGCAAAGAAAGAAGTGCCTAAAATTTCAGAACAGACTTCCATTGATCCACCAAAGAGTGGAAAGTACTAATAAAAATACTGTAAAACATTTAAAGATGGTATCCAAAGAATTTCCAGCAAGAGGACGAGCTCCTTGGGTCTCAGTGAACTGAAAAGCTGTCTTGTTACCCAGACACTGATCTGGGCTTGGTATGCTTCCTTCAACTTTTGCAGGCAGGTGAAAGTCAGCATTTATGGGGCAGAATCTTAACAGATGTAATAAATAGTTTCCCACGTATATTTCTCTAAACTCTTTACAAAGATATAATGGTGATTATTACAGCCTGTCGGTGATTATTTACAGTCTGAAAACCTCTGCCATCACCCAGGATCTTCCTGCTCTAGCTGTGCTGCCAATCATAACCAAAAGAAATTTTCCTGCACAAAGTGTTCATAATCTAAGGCCATGCTGCACATTACTGAACCAGCTAACAACATGAAGTCGTACTGCTGCCATGACAAACAGGCTTTTATATGAGCTAATTTACCCTGTTTCTGCTGCATGGAAGCATTTCACACTGTTGTGACTAGATTTTTCTCCTTTGCTCAGCCTAAATCATTAGGTCAAGTTGCATTCCCATGCCCACAGTACAGGAAATGGAGCACAAATAAGTAGAGACACACTGCGAGAAGACAACAACAAACAACAGCCGTCACCAAGATGCTCAAGAAGTCACAGCACATCACCAGTGTGCAGTGATTTGTGAAGGCAACAAGAGAGTTTTCGGGAGGGATCTGAGGGTACAGAAAGGGGGAATCTGCTTTCTTTGCAGCAGCAATCAGTGGGATGTTTTGCAGAGGGGACAAAAAAGAAGCAACAAAACAGGATGCTTGTAAGCGCCCTCTCCACAAAGCTCCACCTTTTTAGGCAAAATAAAAATTAATTTGGGGTATGTGAACAAACCAAAGCAAAACACTGTATGGGACATGAGGAAATGATTTTGTCAGCATGCCTGGAACTTGGTTTTGGAGGGAACCATCCCTGTGTCTATGCCTAAGGCCATGAGAATATTCCAGGCCGCTTCATATTCAACAACATGATACTCAGCAGGATTACTTCAGTTCAGGTCCACATGAGGTCTGTCAAGCTCAATGCCCTACATATTCAATTATTTTGAAGAAGCCTAAATTTGAAGCTGAAATAGACTCACTCTGACACAAAAGCAACACATGAAGAGTTTATCAAAAGAGGATATTAGTCCTTTTCACAGTGCTAGGCTTAACTGTACAATGTTTCTGGAAATGTTTAATAGAAAAAAAGTATGTGAAAAAAAATGAAAAAGCTGCAGGCACAGCTGATGTAAATGTTTGAGTTGCCTTTTTTTTTTTTTTTTTTAATAATAATTTTTGTATTGTCTAAATCCCTAAAGTCAGAGTCTGGACTCTGTCTGGAGGCTTCCCAAAAATCACTGCTTGTCAACACCCTTTTCACAGAAATGAGTCTGTTTACCTCCACCAGTGCATTGTCAAGTCATCTCTTCCCATTAGCATTACTGTTTAAATTTGTATCCTTACAGAAATGTCTAACCCTCCCTTTCCTTATTCAGGAATTTCTCTAATATCCAAAGTCCATGTTAAAATAATTTACATCAACAGAATGCTTTTCTTCAAATTGCATTTCTACAGAGATCACTGTAATTGGTTAGATGGTACTTTTTATGAGAAGGCAAAAATATGGCAAGTTGATAGCAATGAATAAAAGGGAAATGCAAAAAATTCTAATTGGACATTCATTCACTTTGAACCCTGATCCAAAGTGAACATTTTCCTGTAGAGGAACTTGGTATAAAGTTCATTTCTCTGCCTTAAGAATCTCCTTATGGCTTTTGGAAGTGACACACAGGTGTGACACATCTACTGGAGCACACCAATCTCCTGAACTGCCTTTAACAGGTTACACAGGAACCCTGAGAAAGCCTTTACATCACCCAGTGTTTGAGGACACTTCAGAGGTTTTGAGGTTTTGCTCTGCAAACAGTGTCTCTCTGAGTTCTTGGCAGTCAAAAAAGACATTGAGGGACAACACAGATTCTGCAGGCTTTACAGGAGAAAAGGTAGTCAGCAACAAAGGAAAAATTGGTATACAAACCAAGGAGGCATTCACATCTAATGCATTTAGCTCTTTCTGTCTCCAGCTGTCATTGGTATTCATTGGTTGGTGTGTGGAAAAAGGAGTTATTGATTACATTCCTTTGACCACTTCGGCAGGCCCTTTCCTCTTTCCATGACAAATAGGACAATACTTGGTGGTCCCAGCCAAAAGCAACAACAACTCCAACCACTTTGTCACATTTCTAAATGGCCCCTCCCAGCTCAAAGTCCTGGTAAGTCAGAAGTTGTCTGCATGCCAGTGATGCCCATTTGATGAACTCTGGTATATAATGCTGATCCTCACAAAACCCACAGCAAGTGCACAAGCTGTCACGTACCTGCACGTATGAAGGGTTTTCCCCAGAAGCTTTTCACCCAGCAAGCACAGCCCTGAAATCTGCTTTCTCTGAAAGTACATCCCAGCTGAAGTGGCCGCTGGATGCAGATGTTTGCATCCGTGGTATTCTCAGTCATAGCAAGCTATGTTATCAAGGGTATCAAAGATAATTGTCCAGGCATTACTCTGGAGTAGGAAATCCTTCACAAAGCCATATTTAAGATCTTAATGAAGTCAATAATTTTTTTTTCCTTAATTCCATTCAGCAGTTAAGCCAAAGTAGAATTAATTGTGGTTGCTAATACTAGAAGGCAAAAATAAGAATATTTCTTGTGAGCTTTCCAGCACACAAGCTGCCTGTCATCCATCACCAACTCCCTTTGGCTGCTCTTCAAATGCTCGTAAGTCATCACTGCCGTGGATCTCTATTGTGGTGAATAAGGCACCCTCCTGTGTTTTTGTTTTTACTCTTGTGTCCCCCTTCCCCTTGCATTTATTTATGCCACACAGCTATTGAATTATTATAGAGGTGGGTGGTTTACCTATAGGGCTAGTCACATTCTAGTCATGACAACTTTTTGTTTGTAATACCTGAGCTATCTCACTCTTGGGATTCACTTCATTGGTCAAGATTAATTTTGGCCTTTATTTTAAGCCTGGAAGCCGTCCAGAAGGCATCTAACAAATATGTAAAATACAAAGATAATAACAATAAGCACCTTGGGGAGGAGACAGAGAAAGGAAGGACAGAAAAAACACCTAAATACTACCTTGGATACTCATCTGCAAGCCCTTTCAGCCAACTATGTGCAGGATAAAAGACTGTGGTAATTTTATAGGATTAGCACTACAGAAGAATTGTTCTGAGTGAGGAGCAAATGTCACAATGTGTGATCAGAGGTGACACTGCAGTACAAGAAGAGGCCCCAGTAGGCTTTGTTTCATAGCTATGAAAACAGTGGACAGAGCAAACTTGGCCCTACCTGAGCTTTTCCTAAAACCTCACATTTCCTCTGGTTCCAATTTCACCTTCATAACCACTTTTTAATCTCCACCAACACATGGAAACAGAAACTTGGATCAAGAGGAAAATGCTGCCAAAGATTAGCGGTTTGGAAATTTACAGCTGCTATCTAAGGAAAAACTATAGTGGCAGCCAATTACTTTAGTCAGAAGTCTTTGTTATTGTAAAGAAGCTTCAATATATGGGTTTGCTTTCAAAATCAGAAGGTAAAAGCATAGTATTCTATGGGTCAAGCAGAATTAAAAATAAGAACAGAAGCAATTCAACTCCTAGTTCCCCAGTCTGGAAATTTTTAAAACTAAGGTCTGCAACCACTAACTAGGTAACAGATGTAGTGAATTATAAACATGAACTTGTCCCAGATCACTGTAAAAAAAACCAGGCAGGTGTCCTATTTTAAACCATATTTTTTTTGTTTTCATTATCGTTATTCCCCTTTTTCCTTTATGGCTAATCAATACAAAGCATGACTGCAAAGTAGTACCAGTTCAGCAATTTGGAGGAAGTAAAAAAAAAGTAAGAGTGCTTTAAAAAAATTACACAACAGTGTTCCAAAAAGAAAATCTGATTTAAAAACCCATTTCGGTTGAGCAATTGAGTGGTCTGTTTAGAATTTCAATGGCTATCTGTAGCACTGAGGTTTCTGTGTCATTGCATACAGAAAAGTTGACAAGGAACGGTGCTGTCTTATTTTGCTCCTGACCACAACCTGGTAGATAAGGTCTGAAGTCACAAGGCCGCTGAGAGCTCTACGAAGACTATTAAAATGTACTGGCAAAGCTGGAAGGAAGAAATTCAAATGAGGCCAGGTTAGAGGTTTCAAAGGGATGAGTGACTGATCCTGTTTCATGTTATGCCAGACAATGTTAATAGCTTGAACACTAGCTCTGTCAAACAAGAAATAGATGTACTATCGTCTGTGAATTATTAAAGTTGACTTCACCTACTCACCTTTAGAATTTTCTGACTGAAAGGAAAAGAAAGAAATCAAGAAAGAAAAAGTCTCACAAGAGAGGCATGCGCTCTTAATCTATTACTAATGTCTTCTTGAATCCTGTTAATATTCTTCATATTGTCTGCTTCGGTGAGCTCAGAGACTATATGTCAGGAATGAGCAAAAAATTCCAGCTGATCTTAGGCATAAAGCTCTTAATGTTTAAGTCTCTCCTGCCCTGCAGATAATTGCTGTCTCCTCTTTCACCCACCCAGCTGGGACATCAGACAATTTGGGGGACATCCAAGATGGGCATGAAGAACCATTTCCTGGTTCATGACAAATACTGTAGATGTTTATGACACAGAGATAATTCTTCTCGGGTTTTATTCAGCAACAACACTTTTCCTCCCCCCCCGCCCCCCTTATTTTTTAGAAGTTGTTTATATCTACAAGGCTCAATTTCCCCTGCTATTCAACCATACAAGGTCTTCTTGAAAACAAGGGAAGCATTAAGGATACTAAATAATAATTAACAATGTAAAAGGTTTTTAAGTTCTGATACGGTCCAAATCATTGCTATGGCTTTTTTTCTGGAATACAAACATGAGACAAGAAGATATGGAATGTGATCCTCAACATCATCATCATCACGGGGTAGCAATAATAGCAAAGGTCCCACCTATTCATGCCTCCATCATGAAGTTGTTAATTTAAAAATGATGACTGTAAAGGTGATAGAGGGGAAAGGTGAAGGTTTATTTTTTTAAACAACCACTTCTAAACATCCACCTCCTTTCAACTATTTTCCCTTTTGAGAGAAATTGCAAATGGTGAAGGACAGGGATGAGTCTGAACAAAAACTCCTTGTTAACATTTTGAGGGAGACAGAAGACCTCTAGGACTAAATTAAAAGAAAGTCTGACTCCCCCAGAAAAGTGCCTCCCTCCCCTGAAAATTAGGCTTTCCTTAGAAAAACTGAAGGGACAATTTTTTTTTTTAACCAGATTTTTTTTTTTACCTTTTTTTTCCCCATTGGTGAAGTTAAAACATCCCACATTTTCTAGGGGAATAAACTTCAGATAAATAAAGAAATAGAAGAAATTGATACACACCTACTGCCACTTTCGGACTGTGAAACACCCGAAAAATCAGGAAATGAAAGCTTTTGGAGACAAACTGCCACACCCTCCTCCTTCCTAGGAACTTGCTATGCCTTTATGCATTTCTCCTGACCTGGTCCAAATGGCCCTTTCACGCTGCCCTGGACTGTCCCTCAGAGGGACAACTGTACTCACTCTCATAATATCTCCAGCAGCACCAAAGAAACAATGATAAATATTTTGCAAGAGGTGGCATAGGATTTTGAGAATCAGTGGCTTGAAGTACTGTCTTTCAAGAAGAAAAATACTAGGTGCCATGGCATACCCAGGCTGGAGACACCTATTTCCACAGCAAACCCCTGACTGGAGGACTCCATGCTGAAAAGGCTGATGTCAAGGCCTCTGCTGACCCAAACCCAGCAGAAACTGCTTTTGCCAACACGACAACCATCTCATGGCTTCTCAGATGAAACACATGAACACTCTGGGGCTGTCATCTTCCTTTGTACACCCACTCACTCATAAAATAAAATACAAACAGCTGAAGGCAAGCAAGCTCTGGCTACGGCTGAACAAATTAGACCTAAGTGTAGTCCTTAATTCCAGATTTGCTGAAGGAAACCTTACCTCTGTCTCATATCCTCTGCATTCAAAAGACATTTTTGTTTTAATATAAATCATGTCATTTACAGTTCTCTGCTGCCATTCTGAAACCGTTGCAAGGGTTGAATTGGCACAGCACACTCAAAGGAAAAGGTTACAACGACATGGGAAATGCAGTCAAAATGAGAACAGTATTGTTAACACATTGCTTGACTTTTAAAAACCCACTGTAAAATAAAATAAACAGCATCTGAAAGTGAGACAGATCTTCAGATGTGCTCCCACTTTTGAATGTGAACAGTAATCAGGTATGTAAGTGACCTCAAGCACCTCTGACACCAAGGTCTTCAGAAACCCTGATGGGAACAGATTCGTGCTGAGCCACTCTGCCAGTCTCACTGGGCATTCCAAAATGTGGTCTGAGCCACAATTTGGCTCTTTTGAATGTCTGATCTCACGTAGAAAATGGGGAACAGGCTGTAGGTGGTGGAGACTGCTGGCAGGAGGGAACACTTAGCAGTTGTGACAAATGTGTCTTGATTCTGCCTGAGCCTGGACTTCTGTTGTGGCTTTTGCCTGCTCCAAACTCTCTCCCACCCCCAGGACTTCCCTTCAGAGGCATTGCATTTCCCACCACATCTGCTGGAGTGTTTGTATGGGACAGGCATAGAACAGGCAGTGATAAGAAAACAAGGGATGGTCCAAATGAGGGTGAGACAACAGAGAGAGATAACAAGGGGGAGGAGGAGGCCAAATGGCAGGCCAAGAGAAGGGGGAGGCAAGCAGATGAGAGGTGAGATAAAAAGAGACTTTCTGTGCATGAATAAACATGAATAAGTGAAGAGGTGGCAGTAAGACCCCCCACTGTCAGGAAGGCAGAGAAGAATTACAGACTGGAGCAGTTGATTAAAACTACAAACTGCATGAACTTGGTATAACTTCTTGTTGCCTGTGAAGCTACCCTAAAAGAACCTGAGTAAAGAAAGTGTCTTGAGGTATTTCAGCATCTCTGCTCCCAGGCACTGTACAATGGAGCAGGCAAACAAGAATAATCAGCTGGCACCTCCTGAGCTCCCACAATGTTTGGGCTGGCCTTCTCAGTTCCCATTACAGATAAATTGCTCTCCTTCATATTAAGATGCAGCAATGCACATAAGCACACTCTTAGCTACTGGTATGGAAACTGTCCCTATTAACTATTCATGCCCTTGAAGTGAAGCACTTGCTTGGATGCCTGGCTGAATCAGGTAGGGTCTAATTAAGGAGGTAGACAGCCTTCTATCCTCACTCACCTCTCCCTCAGCCTTAATGCTCTAGTCACCTAAGTTTAATTTAAAAATCTGTTTTCGGGAGCTGAGCGCAGATGTGTCACATCCAAGACTGCCACTAATTGCTATGTGTCAACAGCATTTAGAAAAATGAGCAATGAATCAAAACCACCAACCCTTCTGCCTGGATGACAGCTTTATCTTTACACACCAGCTTTTCAATAGGGTTGCAATCTCTTTACCCACCCGGAATGGGAAATTGCATTGCCCAAAGTCAGTCAGAGATTCTTCAGCCAGTCTGAACATTTCCAAAGAAAAGCTATTTGTCTTGTAAATGAACATACGGTGTAACACCCAAGGTGCAAAAGCACTCCAACCTAGACCCCAGGAGGTAAGGACACCCTCTTCCTTTGGCTAGTCTTGTCAGATGGTTGTGGCATTAGGGGATGGGAAAGAAGACTCAGAGAATCTCAGGAAGATCAGTGAAGATGTGAAGGTCACAGATGACACATCACTGGTTTCAAAACCTCAGGAATGACAGCAGGGAAAGAGGTGGTGAAGGAAGAAGAGGAACAGAGCCAGCTGTAGAATTTGCCAGAGAAATGTTTTGTTGGAGGCACAGCAGAGGAGGAGCAGGATGACGCAAAGAGAAGCAACTGAGTAAAGCACAGCGTATGAGCAGTGGTGTCCAGAGGGATTCCTTTACTGGATGTTCCGGTCTAATACTGATGTAATGATCTAATTATGAAGCAAAAAGTCAGAATTTGTGTGGGAGGGCTGGAGGGGCACTCATTAGGTATCTGCTCCCACTGGAAAGGAGGTAAGCTAGGGCTCCTGCCAGGAGTCTGTTAAGAGGATTAAACAAGACACAGAGCAAGACCGGACATGAGCCTGCTGAAGCTTCTCCGGTTTGGTGACATACTGAGAGGAAAACTTGATAGCAATAATGATCTTCCTTTCTTCTAAGGAAGAGCTAAGATGAACAAAATTAGGATGAGAATAAAAAAAAATAGAAAGCTACCTGTGCAAGGACGGTTGCATCCCCAGGAATGACAGCAGACCACAATGCCATCAGGCTTTGCCCCCCAACTTTGCTGTCACTTCATGATATCACTCGAGCTGTGCAGTCTGTCTGCTCTGCCATATGCATGTTTCAGAGGCAGAAACACAGTGATGCTATTTTTTTTAAAACCCTTCTTCACATGCTTGTTGAGAAATATTTAGAATATGTTAAGTGCCTCTTAGATGCTATAGAGACAAGTTACTACTAATCATTATTTTACTTGGCTGAATTTGACATGTATATTTTCAGAGATACCTCTGAAATGCCGGATATGTAAGGCCTTAACTAAAACAAACAAACAATCTGCTGCAGGTTTTATTAGCAGGAGGGACAAATAAAAGGAAGAGGATGGCAAAGCAATGCAGAGATAATGCTGAGATTAAAGTAAAGAACAATATAAACATTTTGGCTGAGACAGAAGCAAAGTCAGCCTGGAGGAGAATTAAGGACAGCAGAAGCAATAGTTTTCAGATGTTGACATACATTTTCAGAACAAGGAGGAAAGAAAACAGATAAGAGAAGACTGTCAGTTTTATGACAATTCACAACTTCTTCACCTGACTGCTAGAGGAAAATAGACAGGAAAATCATCTGAAGATTATTCTTCCTTGAATGCTCCCATTTCATTTTCATGAGTATTAATAAAGACCACATATTGACATTGATGAGCAAAAAGATCCTTGAGGAAGGGAAGCACGTGTTTCCTCATGCAGATATCGGAACAGTTTACAGTCACAGGCAGCTCTGAACTTAAGAGTAGGAAATGAAGCTTGTATGAAAACTAAAGTGGAAGTGTGGGGCATTTAGGGGTTTGTGATCATGGTTTCATTAGACTCTAAATGCTCTTTAGGGCAGGAACACTTAGAGGAGCTCAGAAATGTTTTTTACTTTAAGAAAGCTGACTTTGGGAGAATGTGATATGCCCCAAGGAATTTTTACTGGAATCCTATGAAACATGGGAAACACAGAGCTGAATTTTTAAAAAACATCTGAAGGAACTGAAATTTAAAGCCATCCTGCTTAATTCCAAGGAGGAAAAAGGGTAACTGAGGCCAAACAGAGTTAAGCAAAAATGCAAAATTTAGTATAAGTGTCACACATAAGACTTGAGAAATCATATATATATATATATTTCATTTATATCAGTGCTAGAAAGAACTGGGAGAAATATACTTAATTGCTTAAGGCATATAACAAAAGGAAGAAGTTAGCATGCCCTTTTTCCTTTGAAGAAGAATAATAAGAGGCCAGATGACTACTTAAATATTAGCATCACATTGTGACAGAGTTTCCAGGCTTGCTTAAAGGAAGGAAATTTGCATTGATGATGTATGTACATCCTTAGAGCCATACCAGCCTGTAACAAATCTGATGCATGGATACAACCTGCAGTTCCTACGCTACACAAGCTGTAGGACAACTGCAGAAACAGGTGGGAGGAAAGGGGAGAAATTGCCTCTAACACATGCAGAACATTAGATTCGGAGAAAAAACATTTACATACAGTTGGAAGGCTTCTTTTGTTTTCCCCTTTCAAAAAGTGATGTAAACTCCTAACTGAGAGATATATACATCTAAGTTCTGTGATGACACAACAGACCAGTGAGACCTGCAGTTAATCTTCATTGTTGCAGGAAAATGCAATGAAATGAAGCAAGCTCCTATAAAGCTGTTAGCTTAATATCTGCCCTGCAAAAATAATAGAAGCACTTTTACTCAAACACCATAATGCGCAAAATTTAATTAGAAGCAATTGTGCAATTCTTGGGGGGAAATTTGTGCATACAAATTAATAGTAATTGTCCTGCGGAAAGATAAGAAAATTAAAGACAGACCCTAACTCTGTAAAAATTACTCAGCTTCAGGGGTTGAGAGACCTGATGCCTATGACATTATGTGCTGCAGGGCTGCTTGTTTCCAACACACTGAGGCAGCTCATTGAATTTCAGTTTTGACTTTTGAAAGAAATGTAAAATTATTTTAACATTATTTTTGTGAATGCCAAATAGATAATTTAAATCCAAGTATAAACTAAGTTGCCTACCTACAATATGAACATTCTGACTGTAAGTAGAAAAGACGAGTGAGATAATTTCTGAAGTACCTACATTTCCCACATGAGTAAACTGTACTGGAAACTGATCTTTACACACCTACAGCAGAAGACAAATGTAAAGCATGACTTTTCTAGCCATGTGCTTAAAAAGCTTGCAAAATAAGTGAAAGCACCGTTCATAGTGTATCAAGTTCAGTACAGAAAGAAAACTTGCCATGAAGCTCCTGTGAAAACTGTTGATTTTAAGAAAGGCAGAAACAAAACTTTTCCCCCAATCCTTACAGCAGGTTAGCCTCCAAAAACATTTTAAAAAAGGGTCAGAAAATGTACTGACAGGAATTCGATAAAAGCTGAAAGAAACGATACTGATAGGTTTGTATTTGGCAAGACACAAGGAAGGAAGGAGAGAGATGGGCATTAGAAGCATTAGCAGGAACAATTCCCAAGGCCAGTAAATATCAAGGGGCCCCACAGCAGTCAAAAGCAGAGTGAAGAGATTTAGAGCCAAGGCATTCAAAGGGTCTACTTAGTTTGACCAGAAGACTGTCTCACATTTCAAGGTTTCTTCTTCAGTACAGCTAAGCTTTTCAATGGGAGGCCTTGACCCCAGGGATCACTAACTGAAGAAAACAAATGTGTTTTCAAATGAATGTATTGGCACTGTCAGAACTGACTGTACACAAGATTAAATTATGTTTATTTTCAATTTCCAGAATACCATGTTAGATTTTAGACAGACAGACAGACAGAAATGTTTCCAAATAAGACATGAGAATCTGAGCATCAGATTTTCTGTGTCAGCTGTGATTGAACAGCAGAATTCCTGTTAACTGATCTGACTAAGACCCCTCCCAAAACGTCAACCTGAAGCTTTCTTGCCTTCAGCAGTATTGGTACGAGTGGCAGGAGGGGACACATGCCATGAGTCCATTTTAGTTATTTCATTGCTTTTCCTTGCTTTCTTGCAATGGATTGGCTTTTGGTCTAGTATTTTGAATTGCATAGATGTGATTCCCTGAATGAAACAAACAGTAGTTTGCCTGCATTTGACAAGGAATGGAAATCAAATCAGAATTATAAAAAAAAGAGAAAGTGATTCTGGGTATCCATCCTGAGATGATCTAACAAGGAAACTGATTGCAGAAAAAGGATATCACATCTCTTCATAGAGGAGTTCCCTCACAGTTCCCCTGCATGCTCCTTAAGACAAAGGTACTTCATTTTGTGCTACTACCTTGATCATGCTTGAGCAACTTCACAGCCTTCCTGGGTTCCACAGGAACCAAGTTGGGACTGTATGAAAAGCAAGGCAGGATGGGGGTACTGGAATATAGAGACAGAGCCCTCATTCAAGGGAAGGTGGCCTATGACAAACAAGGTAATTTCAGATAAATATCAGACTTCTATTGTGGTTATACACAGTGCTATTTCAAGGCCATATTCCACTCTGTATTTGAATACCTCCCTATTCTTGTGTATGGACCCACCAGAAATTATGAATATTCCCGAGGTATGTGTGCTTATGCACTGTCCCAAAACAGTATGTATAATGAACTGAATTTAAAATCCAGAGACCGTGTTCCCAAAAGCAGACCAAAAGGGACAGAGAGGAAGAAGACCATAGGCAGCACTATTTCAGCAGAATATGTCTGAGCATATGAATAGCGTGAAACTACAGCGAGGACTTCCAAAGAGCTACATACTAGCCATGAATTTTGAGGAGTGAATATGTACTTGTTAGTAAGAGGTATGACCAAGCAGGAAAGTGGGTCTCACAAAGCACAGACTTGTTGGGTCAAGTGTCCTTTTCCTGTTTGGCAAGTCCTTTTGTCTCTGTCCTCCTTATCACCCTGACACCTTACCACAGCACAGAATGACAGACAGCTCTTAATGACTTCCTAGCATTTGATTCCGATACACAGGTCCAGCCCTTTTTAACGTAACATGAAAGTCTCTATTCCCCTCTGGATTTCAATTTTAGGACCCATGCCCACTCCCACACATGCAGTCCCCACTCCCACCCTACAATCTGTGTCAACGACACAAAGGTGCTCTTGTCACCCCCTTGCTTGAATCAGACAGCTCTTCTGAATGGACACACTGACAGATGATGCTGTGTCAGCAGCCAGTGGGGCTCCTATCACTTTTCCCAGGAGAGGAGAAATCCTCTCCTGGGTACACCCACTCCCACACAGCACAATTGGGGCTACTGTTTCCTGTGTCCAGAAACCAGGCTTCATCCTGTACCATCTCTGTGCATTGCCACCATCCTGCCTGACCTGGAAATACTGTTGGTTTTTTCCCTCTCCCAGAACTCTCATTAGGTGATTGGAGCATAGGGATTAGTGATTTGGTCCTGCCAGCAGCACGTGCTGGTTTAGCACCCCAGGTAGATTTCACTGAGGCATTCCTGGGAGTGTTCTGCAAATGAGAATTTGTTGAGTGGGACCCTGCAAAGCACCTTAGCACATCTAAACCAGCATTTTGCAGCACCTACAGTTACAAAGATGTAAGCTGAGAAGGCAACACTGACTTTACCCGCAGTTACAAAGATGTAAGCTGGACAGGGGGACACTCAGGGGCTGGAGAGGAAACACTACCATGAAACACAGGAGGTGGTATTTTATAATCAAGCCCATCGATCCCCACCTTCTTCTGCTTTCCCTACATGCAGCTGGAGAAGAGATGACCATATTCCCATTCACAAGGAGCTGTTTTATGCCTTGTTTTGTTTCCCATACGATGTTTTAGCCCCGCCAGCACCACCTCTCCCACTCAGGGAGGGTGACCAAAGCAGAGCAGCCTCTCTGTGAGAGGGCCACCCGCTCCTCCCGCCTGCTCCTTGTTTCTTCCCAGGTAGCTGGCTGTGAGGGGCCAACAAGCAGGCTAATTTAGAGCTCTAAAAGCTGGCAGCGGGAGTGCAATTAAGCCGTTTTCACAGACTGCTGGCCAAATGCAGCAATTTATTGGCTGAGTGATTGGATTATTCATTTGCAAAGCTAAGAGAGGGCATTTTCTTACCACTTCAGTTGGCCTGTAGTACTTGTGATTGACTGTCACATGAATCTTGCCAGTCTCTTTGCATCGTCCCACTTCATTTTCGTTCTTCCCTTCCCACCTGTAAAGAAGATAAACATTTAATCAACCCATAATTACTTTAGTGCTCTGATCTTACCAACATTTGGCCTGCTTTCATTTACTTGAGGCTGGTGTCAATTCTCCCTGCAGGACAGTATAAACTCATTAGCTAAAGGAACAAAGGGAGAGTTTAGACTTGAATGGAGTAACAATGGCTTTTGAAGTCTCTTTGTTTTGGTTTTTGATTCAGTGGAAGGTCTGAAATACAGGACTTCCAAATTAAACACATAATGCTAAGGGAAAATAAAATGCCCTGATTTCAGAATGTCTCAAGTATCTGCAAATAAATATGACAGTGAGGTTTTTGTGGATTGGTTTAAAGCTGTTTTCTTTAAATATTTTCAATTCTTGTATTTTGGCCAATACTTTCAGGAGCTCCTTAATCTGTTAATTTTATAGATGTGAAGCTGTGTTTGAATAGCATTATCTGCATAATTTAATTTGTGCTTAACTAGAAAAAACAAAACAAAACCAGTTCCTGGGTTTTCGGTCCTACCTCGACATGGCACTCTACATATATGTAAACTTCACTTACTACCTGTGAGCTGAAAGCCAGCTCCCTTCGTCCAAATTAGTTTCATATGGGTTGAACAGTCTGCAATTTGCTGCAACTTATGTGATCTGGTTGCATTGTGAACTATTTTCTTAGAAACTATCCTGGTTTCAGGAGCAGCAGAAGAGGAATGGTTTGGTGGGTGACTAGCTCTGCCTTCGGGGAGGTCAGGCTGAAGCCTGGAGGCCTGGGGACAATGCTCCCACTCAAAAGAAATGCTTCAGATGACACATGTGGGAACGTACATCGGTGCATCAAACTTCATCCATTGAATATACAAAATCCAGAGTTATGATTGAAATTCTATCCTCTCTTTGCTTTTTGCTTTTAAGTATATACCATGAGGCTCTGAACCAGCTTGGCATAAAAATGTGATGATGAAATCTGCTAGCTTTTCTTTTTATGTTTAAGTAAAATCTATATAAATTAAATCAGCACTGTGATTTAGACTATTTAGCCTCAGTCACCAGCAAGGAAAGAAAGGCATCCCTTGCCTCCCACTTAATAATTTTTCTGCCAGCTCTTGGGATTTTGTCACAGATATGATTTCTCCTTGCTCCCCCACCCCCTCAAGCTCCTAGAAGAATTTAATTCTTTGACAATCTCAGCCTTCATTTTTGAGTTTCTAGCCCTGAGGGCTAAGGAGAAAAGTCTGAAAATGTGACCTCTGTGTACCCATGAAGGTTTGAACATTGAAAGGCAGAAGGAAATACCAAATATGCATTATTGCAAGTTTTTAAATCTCACAAATTTTTAAGCAAAACTCATGACTTTTGAATGACTAGCAAAGCCTGTAGAATGCTTGATACTGGGAATATTTCACACAGAAATAATTTCCTACAGATAACAGTGACAGTGAAGTCAGCTGTTCATGGGCATGCCATGATGCTAAAGATGATTTATAATTTAAATTTTCTTTCTTTCTTTTTTTTGCAATTGCTCTGTTGTGAGCCCGAACTGCAAAGTTTTCATTCAGAAGCCAAAACTAACATTAGTCCCTCCCTTTAAAGGGCAGAGGGTAAAAATGTGCAGGGCTCAAATGAGCTTAATAGAAAACTAACCGTCCCCAGTAAAACAACAGGAAGCGCTTAGATCAGGAGACGTCAGTTGTTGTTGGAGGTCACTGAGCAGAGAACCCCATTTAACACCCAACAGGCTCCACAAGGCTCAGCCGAGCCAGTAAAGACTCACTTAATGTCGCTATCAAAGTTATATAACAATAGAAATGGCTTGAGAAGAAATCTCCACCCGTTTTGTTCAGCCCAGTAATGTGAAAAGTTCACAAGGAGGGAAAAAAAAAAAAAAAAGAAGTACTTCTCATTGTGAACAAAGTAACATTTGATAGCTGCACTTCTAATTACTCCTGGCACCTCGATGCTCACAGCTGGGATCATCATACTGCTGATAAAAGGGACTGTGCGGGGGCCAGCCTGACACCAGGACCAAGACATGCATTTTGCCAACCAACTCTCCCCTCCCCTCTCCCTCAAACCACAAGGCAAGAGAGAAAATCCACCAAAACCATCCTTAATTTATAGTCAAATTGCAGTCAGAATTGTTAAGTGGAAAATGTCATGAGAAATTATCCTGAAGCACGAGCATGGTGGAAGGGGCATGGGGAACCCTCAAGTTATGCTGTGGTTTCAGCTAGCTCCAGCCACCAAGACTGCCCAGCTTCCTGCTCCTCAGGGCAGGTGCCCACCTAGGCAAGAAAACAGCCTTGTGTAACTTGGGGGAAACACAAAGGAACCCTGGCCAAAGAAAGTTTGGCTCATCACGACTGGGCTAAATTTATAAAGGACGGGGAGTGGATGCCCCAAGCCCAGCTGGTGTCAAAGCCCAGAGCTCCCAAGAAGGCACCTGCGGGCCTAGTGCAGGCTTCTCACAAAATGCTGCTCCTCGAGCCTGATGGCATCAGCTGTGTTCTGCACCTGGAGAATGGGAGAGACCACGGAACTGCTCCAGACAAAGCAGGTTTGATGCCCTTTGCATCTACATTTCCATGCTGAGTGCCTCACTGCTGGAGATGGGTGCTTTGGGATTGCTCAAGGGTGATGGTCAATTGTCAGCTCTGGTGTATTCCATTGCTATCAATGACCTCACAATTTCCCATAAAACTAAGATTCAAATGCATGAGCAAGTTTACTTGCTTGAAAAGTTCTTCACATCAAGAGCTTTTAAACCCTGGATTTACAGCAGGATGGACTGCATTTAATTTAAAGTTAATTTCATATCTGGAAATCGCTATTGTTACAATACTCATTAGTAGTGTTGATGAATGCTCCTTTGGCTTTTTTATCTTTGAAGGTTCCAATTATTTTAATTTCCTATAACTATTCAGTAAGAGAGCAAGCTTCGAGCAATGAAAACTTCCACAGGTACAGAGGATTCTATGAGGATGACAAGCTGGGATACCCACCTGGTGGGGTGTGAGCTGGGCAGGGAAGGAAACAGGGGAGCCAGGATAATTGAGGAGGGGTGGGAATAACACTGCAATGGACCAAATGGTCTGGCGGTAATTAAGGAGCAAACAGGACAAAGTACATGTATTTTTGAGGTGGTGAAGAAATCAAATAAATATGAAATTTTTCACAGAAGCACAGATAAGCTGAACAAGTATACGCATTTCATCTCCTTGCTTGATCTTTACATAGAAACACAATCCATAAGCATTTAAAAAAAATATTCAAAACCACTAGAGGCTATAGCTGCTCAGCTTCTTTATGAAAAATAAAACTATCATGTACATGTTTATAATGAAATAAGTGCCAATAGAAAATATTTTCACATTTGAATGTGAACAATAAATTAAATAAAAATAAAATTGTATAAAGATTTTGCTTTTCCTCCACAGGTAATATGATATAGAGCTTGTGTAGATTTCTCAGATCTCTGGCCTAATTTCTGCTACACACAAAATTAAGCCAAAGCACTTCATTCTGTCCTGGCACTTTATAAACAGCAAAACTGACACCATATAACAGACCATTAATATATTTTGCAACCAATCTTTTGTAGGGAAACTTTAAATATGACTCTTCATATGTTCCTTTGCCACCAACTCAACCACCAACCTTGCCAGCAGCTCTGATACATCAAAGCAATCATCGATACAGGGATTGCCTAACCATGACCTTGTGCTTAAATCAAAAGCATGCTACCATAAAGGAATGTATTAATTTTTTTTTTTTTTTCAAAAGCTCTGGTGAATCAGGTCTTCAATGTTTTTTTTTTTTTACTACTCAAATAGTCCAAGCATTGTCAAACTCAGATTCTAAAAATTTAATTGTGACTCCCCAGACTACAAGACAATAAAAAAGAATACATGCTAAGCTCCCTATTTTTTGTTTCCTTTATTTTTTTCTTCGTCTTTGCAGTTCATTGGAAAGCTTTTGAAGCTTTACTCCAATTTGCGAAAGTTGGTGGTGGGAAGAAAATGTTTTCTCAAAGAATATTAATGCTCCCATGAAAATCAAAGCATTGTGGAAAGAAAAGTTTCAGTTTCAAGTAAGTTCCATTAGTGTCAGCCTGATACATAATTAAATTAATAATATCCAAAAGAGAGGCTTTTACATTTTCAGAATGGATTTTTTTTTTCTTTCAGAATGGCTTAAAAAATTCTACATAAGTTATTCTTTCTTTAAGTGGAGGTTAGGAGAAAAACAAAGAAGTCCAGCTGACCTGAAATCAGGTATTTTTCCAAATTGCATTTGTGACAAATATTTTAATTTAATATCAGTGGTGGGAAATACGGAATTTCCCATGAAACACCATATTTCATTCTTACCCAGTCTTTCTATAGGAGAAACTCTCATACCTCTTGTAATTAGCTAATTTGATTATTATAGTCTTCAAGCCTTAATTTCAATTCTGAAACAGTTATTGCGTCTGCCTGCAGATGAAACCTTGTATCAATAAGAAAGTAATGAAAGCCTGCTCAGTTGAAAGAATTAATTCTCCAGCTGAGGTGGGTTAAATGCCCTAAAATATATATTCTATTTTGAGAATGGTGATTTTTGAGAACTGTGATAAAACTGGCGCAGTCCTAAGTGAGGATTGCTTGTGTGGGTTCGCCCAGGCCAGCATTCTCCACTGACATGGCTGGGTTCCTTTCAACTACCTCTCTTTAAAATGCTTCCAGTTGCTGTACGAGATTCTGTTCCATTCCTCTTCATCTGAAAGCTTCTCATTTTCTTTTCTCATTTAAATACAACACATAGCACTGGCCAGCCAGCAATTTTTGGTGGGCAAAAGCCAGATCTGGAAATAGCAGCTGTTTTGCTGATGATTGCTGATGGCTCCTCCTCCACGTCCCCACATGCTTTCCATTCTTACAGCAATCCTTCAAATCTCATGTGTTTCTGTAACCCAGCCTTCCATTTTAAGATAAAAAGAAAAAAACAAACAAACAAAAAACACCCCCAACAAACAAACCAGAAAAACTCTTCTCCCTTGGTTCAATCTCAGTTCAACCTTGCCTGTCACTGAAGAGGCCACAGGAGTTCACCTCAGAAGACCTTATAGCTTATCTGCAAACGTCCCTGTTTTAGGCTGATCTTTTATAAGACCAGCTAGCATGTTAGTTAAGATAAAACTTGTATGTAGAACCAAATGACTAAAGTAAAATACTCATTTTTTCTGAATTAATTCTGATCCTGGAAGCAATGAATATTTCTGTAACAAATGTGCATGCATTTTTATATTAATAAAAGCCACAATAAATCTTTCTGCAGCTTGAACAGTTTTTTTTTCTTTTTCTATTTTTTTTTTTTTTTAGTTTCCACATTTGCAGACGGCATTCTTTGTAGCAGTCTGCAAAGAACTCTGAGTGCTGTAGTGGTTTCAGGCTATCTTTGCAATCCTGTTCCAATTTAATAAGATTAATGGCAGAAAATTAGTCAAGACAAGCATTTGCCTGTTTCGTTTACCCTGCTGTAGTTCAAATTATAGGCGGGAAGTGTTTCCCCCAAGTACTACTTAATTAGTAATAAGTAGAAGGGAAAGTAAAAGAAAAAAATGTAATCCTTACAGGGGAAAAATATTTGTAGCTCTGAGGCTTTCCTGTTAGTACAAAGGACTGAATTTGAATGATTCAGAGGACTATATAAATATAATTTGAAATTTCTCCCTTGAAAAAGAAATGTAAGAGGAAAAAAGCCACACAAGGTAGATAAACTTCCATGAACGCTTTACAGTCCATTTCAGAGAGAGAATCAGTCTTATTGCAGCTGTACATTTCATTAGTTACAAAAATGTAGTAAAGTTTCTCTCTCTCTTATTTTGGCTAGAAGACATAGTCCTGACATGTGCTAATGACTGGCTAGGACAGAATATTATGTTATGTTCTTGGAAAGACTTTTTAGGCTGTCCTGGATTTTCAGCTGTACAAGTTAATGTGAACTGTTAGGAAGACAAAAAACCTAAGAAAATAAAATTCATATTTTTAGTTGGTTGATGAGGCAGCCAGGATTGCTCTTCTTCCTGTTCTCTACTGCAATAGCACGATGTGACAGCTAAGATTTTACATTTGCAACTTTCCCTGACAAAGCACAAAGCAGGGATGGTTAAGAGCCCCTGAACATGTGCCCAGTGTTCTCAGATGTGGTATGAGCTCTGACAACTTCTGTTTGCCATGACATCTATCCTGGACATTTACTGTATCATTTCATCAATTTTGAAAGGTGGATTGTAAAGCAGTACTGCGAAGCTGTGCCATCACTTTTAGCAGTGGAAAAGGCTGCTGGAAATCTCCCAGATAAATTTTTGAGGTTGAAAAATTTCATAATACCTGCAATCCTGCAAAAAACCCCCCAGAAACCTCAGATAAGTCAACCAAACTTTGAGGAACAGTAATAGGAAGAAAGCAGCCATCCTTGTGGGAACTTGGTCGGCGACTGCACTCTGGTGCACTGGTTCTGAGGTGCCTCACACACCGTGAAGTAACAGATCAATGGAACTCACCAGTGGGGTCCCACAATGCTAAAAGGGAGGATTTTTATGCCAGGCTACTCCCTGAAGAAGATATATTCAAACTGGAGGAGGTGGGAGTAGAAAGCCATTGGGGCTTTCAAGGAAAGTCAGAGGTTACCAGACAGCTGGCTAAGGAGTGTGTGTGTGTGTGTTGCAAAAGCATGGGTCAGGCTGACACCTGGGAAAATTATGGAGGTTCTTAACAAAACTTCCCAAATCCTGAGAAATATTTTACATCTAGTGCAATTTGAAAGATGAGCAATGGCTACAGGATGAGTAGTGGGCCCGTTGTAATGTCATTCTCACCTTGGGAACAGCAGGAAAGAATGGCTGGTTTATCTGAACAGGCTACATGCAAAATGTTCAGAGCTACACCATCGTCAAAATGATCAGCAACAAAATTACCATTAGCACTTAAAACGTCACCTCAGTCCCCATATGTGTAGTTATTTATATATCACTCGTAAATGGCTTAAGGAATTAAAAATTTATTCACAGGAAAGAAAAATTCCAGAAGAGCTAGGGGGACTAGGAACCGAAGCCCACGTAAAGCAATTTACGTTCTTAAAAATCCATGTCACTAGGTGTCATGTGAGTCCTTATACAATTTTTACAAATTACTTTTATTGATTAGTAATTAAAAAAGGCAACTGTGCCTTTGTACACACAAAATACCTGCTCTACGTCATCATTTGGAGTTATACTGTGAAGTTTTTCTGAGAGAGCAGCTTGTGACTGATTGATTCAATCCAAATACTGACTGCATAAAACATCAAGATAGATGATACACAGTTCACCATATGGAGCCATATGTGAGCAAAAAAATTAAACGAACAGGACACAAAATTATGAGTGTTAGGAAAAACTAAATCTAAAGTAATCCTTTAATATCCCTTCTATAACAGAAGCTATTCATAGAAGTACTTTCACTTTTATTTCTGGACTTGTTATTTTCTTTAGGTTTTCTTGAGGGCTTAATTTGCTTTCTGAAAAACACACACTGATTTGTCACTCTTGGGAAATGCTGAGAATTCTTAGACCAACACCACAGCAGGGAGTTCAGTTTTAAACTGATGGATAAATTTAGTGACATCAAAAGAAACTGTGATGTGGGGAACATTTGAAAATAAAGACATTCAGCTAGGTACTGACCTCTACATATCAGTCTCTAATTGTAAGTAACCAAAATTTAAAAAATGACAAAGTTTTTCTCCAACATTGCCTTATCAAAGCAACCATTGTTGCTTTGGCAAACAGTATTAGACAGGGACAAAGTAGTTCTCAAAATCATTAGAATTTTTACTTATATGGAGCAATTTAATCTGCAGCATTTTCCTATCCATTCTCACTAGGGAGAATTAGCTGATAAACACAAGAAAGAGAAGTATAAAAACAGGAGAAAAATTAAGAAAGACAAAGAAATTACTAGAGCTCCCACTATCTCCCCTTTAGCCTCTCAAACCTCACTACTGTTAAGGTATATGGGACTGAGTTATCACAGGGACATCTTGCAATCAAGAAATGCTAAAAATATGGAGAGAAACTTATTCCCCAAACTGAGCTTTTGGGTTAGAAATACTATTTATATGGTCTCTCTCTCCCTCATCAGAAATTTTTTTCTGGAAGTTGATGCCAAAAATTGAAACCAGACTAAAAACTCATTGAGGAGAAAATGTTATTACCTCCCCAGCCACCCACTGGCTGTTCAAATAATATTGTATATATCTGTGCACTTCTGCATATTTATTGAATTTGTCAAGTTTTTGTTCCCAAGTAAAACTTATTGGCCCTGTCAAAAGTTCACCAGCTGCACAAGTGACTTTGATGGCCTGAGGAACAGCCCTGGCGCTAGCGTCATGGAAGAGCCTGTGGCTTTCCTCTCCCTTTTCCAGCTGAGATTGGTATGTTGATGCATGGGGCCCAGAGAAGATACAGAAGGAGGGAAATTGAAAAAATAATAAACAATAAAAATATAAATTACAGAAAGCGCTCACCAAGCCATCCTGGTTTTATTATATGGCCTTGAGAAGGAATTTTGTATTTTCAATCAAACTATGTGGAATATGCATTGTAAACATTCTGCACCCTCTGCTCGACATTTCTATGGCTTAGTAGGAGCGGAGCTAATGGGAAAGTAGAGGGCTTTGCTACATAAGCCTTGTAGTGTGGCTGATGGGCTGTCACCTGGAAAGAACAGGGTTGGTAGGTGTAACCTCCAGATCGCAGAGGATGGGAGCAGGACTGTGGGGATCTGGGGCACAAAATAGAGAACTGGACAGAAAAGCCCCTCGCAGGAAGATGATGATCAGCACCCTGGTACTAACATCTTTGAAGGTGTTTCTCTGCCCCAAGACAGGGAGTGAATGGGAGAACAGAGAATGGAGATTTTGATTAAAAAATTAAGACTAACCCATCTACATTTTTAGCTTATGATCTAGAGGGCAATCCTAAACGTATCTGCTGTGGCAGTCATTCATGCCTGGAAGGTCTCACATGTTACAAGTAGAAAGTGAGGGGAGGAAAAAAATAAGAATGTAGACAAACAATACTCTGTTTTGTCACACCAAGTGTGGGAGGCTAGAAATGTTCAACCTGTGGCTACTCTCTCATCCTCATACTTACACAATGGTTTTCCCAATGTGCTTAAATGACTTCTCCACAAATTCACGGACACTGTGGACCTCCCCAGTGGCTATGACAAAGTCCTCAGGCTCATCTGTTTGCAACATCAACCACATGGCCTGCAGAAAGATAAACAAAGTCAGATTCAGTGCACATGTAAGTGGCCTCTTTGGTACACGATATTGTATTACCGCATTTTTGATTTGGAAATAACCGCACGTACACACACATACCCCAAGCTGGGGAAATTAGCACTTTCTTTACACGGTGGCTATTAACCAGTTCAGTGCAACTCTGAAAAGAGTTCAATTATTTCTTATTACAGAAAACAATGCTGTATTTGATTTTCAATTTGTTTCACAGCAGGAGTTTCTGCAGGGGAGACTTTAATATGTTTACTTTTGAACACTGAGACTTGGTTTAGTGCTCAAGAGCATGGATTCACTTGTTTAAAGCACTGCATGAATTGACATCGATATGGGGAAAAGAGCAAAATTTTGTAATGTTTCAGTCCAGAGTGCTGTTGTCTGTCTGGTACAGAATGATGTCAAACACACTGGAGCATGAAAATATGGATCCTTTTGCTGTTTCTTCTGTCGCATTTGTTTTGCCTAAGCTGAGATATTAATTAAGAGCAAGTATTTTAAAAGATATTTAAGCAAGTTAATCCAGTTTCCCTGCTGAATATGTGCTGAATGTTATATATTAAAGCACCGTAGAAGAAACTTTTTCTTTCAATACAGGAATAGAGAAAACACTGGTGGGAAAGCAAGACAACCATTAACATCAGTTTCAGAGGACTGTTCGTGCAGCAAGAGTTTCGCAGTATCTTTTGAAGAAAACTTCATCAGATTGTCAACATATTTGCATTTCATGGGAGCAGCTTTTAATTCCCACAGCAATGTCTTTCACAGAGTCCTCTCCCACAAGTAATGATGGGTGGGTGCCATCTCAGAGGGATGGCCAGATAAGTCAGCATGAAAGCCAGAAAGTAGATGGAAAAGAGGTACTCAAAGACATGTGCGACTTGTCTGAGATATCACCGCAGGTATGTTTCAATTTTCTGATGTGCAAGGTGCTGCTCTAGTGACTGGACTGCTTGACTGCATAGCAGCCGTGGGCGGACAGAATAATTATTACTTTAGATCAATCAAGATGATGCAAACGCTTCATTTCCCTCGGAGAGGAAAAGGGAATACCTGTATGTCATGATCCTCGTTTAATAAATAACCAGAAAAGGGAAACAAAATAATTCAACTCTCTCTCCATATGGTAAAAAGGACTGTCATCCTCTCACATTGTAAGCCATGATGCTATTTGCATTGACCTTTTCACATCAGCTGTAAAGAAAACAACTTTAGTAGGTCCCTTGATGGTAGCGGATACTCTGCAAATCAGATTAATAAAAGCTTTGGGATAGCTCAGTTTCTCTTGGTAAATACCACCTGAAATATTCAATTTTTCCCCTCTATTCTCAATAAATCAGTGTCCTGCATAGAAAGGCAATACATTCCACTTAAATGGTTCTATTTGCAAGACATTTTTCTTTACAGTTATTATTTTGTGCATCTCCCAAAGTTTTGACAAGATTTTATTAACATGTTCCTTTGAACCTTTTTACTTCTTGAATGTGCATGGAAGGCTCGGTTTTGGGCAACTGCTGTGTAAGTCCTTGACATAAATTATAAACTATGCTTTAGGGAGATGACCTGCTGGGCAGGACAATGGCAGCAACTTTATTTTTCCTTTCCAGGATTGAACATCCTAGCCAATGACGCAGAAATACCCAACTGGCTGATGAAACTTATCTTGTGGGGAGGAGATGTCTTAACTTGTATCTCTCATATGAGCTTTTTTGGAACACTGGGGTTTCCCTGCTGATTTGAGACGTCACCGTTAATCACCAACTCCTGTTTCTTCATGACTGGACAAGCTTGCAAGATTCACAGTAGTAGCAGCTGCACAGAAAGGTAACAGGAGTATCTAAAATAAGCAGCTGATAGTTTTGGTTCTCCCAGCCTAGTCTCTAATTTCACAGACCTTCAGGTTTCCTTAAGCAGTCCAGCTGAAAACAACACGCCTCCTCAAAGGAGAGGGCACTATTTGAGCAAATAAGGATTTCCAACATTAGACAATCAGTCAATCAGGGGCAGTGGTTCTACTCCTGACTTTAGTGAATGTTTGCTGTACATAATGAACTCCTTTTCTTGCCTTGACACAATAGTGTCAGTTACATTGGAGAGAGACGCAACAACAAAACCCCATTTATTAGTAAAAATCACCCCTTACCCAGAATGCTACATTGGTAGACTGACTATGCAATATTAGCATAAGCACGTGCTATTTGACCTTTGGTAAAGTAATATTAATACGTCTAAGCAGAAGCAGGATCAGACTTCCACCAACTTTTTGCCACCCCTCCACTTTTAAGCACCTCAGTATCGTAATTCCTTTGACACAGTTTTAGTGTGGGCACTTATGCCAAGACATTCAACAATCCGGTGAGTATTTAAAATATTTACACATTACTTTTCGTATTAATATGAAATAGAGCTGAAAGTTTCACTTTACTTTAAAACATACCCTACATTGAAGGAGACAGCTGCAAAATACTAACAAAAAACCAGCCTTTGACAGTCGGCCCAACGAGGTTTTATGCATTTGGATGTATCAACTCTTGTCTACCATTTCAAAAAGCAAGCAATCACTGTCTTAGCAATGTGACTTAAAATGCAGTAAATTTCAACAGGATCAACTTAGAAATGATCAAACAATGTAGATAGAGTTGCTAAAAGCAATTTTTGCTTCAAATCCTACCAGGAAAGAATGTTTAGATTAATGGTTACTTGAGAATCTATCACTGCAGGTTCTTTTATTTTTTCTGGCATTCAGAATTGTTGGCACTTACAGTTACCTCAATCCAATCAGGTATGAAAAAAATTAACATGCTAAAAATTACAAAGTAAGTGATAGCTCTGTTTTGCTTTGAGGAAGGTGACCAAATGCTGTTGCTTTGAATGGATCTGCATGAACAGTCTGTAAAAAAAGGCCAAGGTGAGCCAGAAGAGAGAAAAAATTTTGAACAAGTTCCACAGTCAAAACTATATTTCCTCATGTACAGCCCATGACAACCCGTAAGATATCCATGTACAGGCAGTCGCTATATCCTTTCCCTACATCAAGTGCCAGGAATGTGATTCTCCTCACATCAGACTAATAAAGGTCCTTGACCTATGAATTTCTAGGCATTTCCTTTAAGAATTCATATTGTACCAGACTCCAGGCTGAGAACAAGAGGAAAGGGGGTGATACAGCTCCAGGTTTATGTGTCATTACTGAATGGCTTACTGGTTTTAACAGAGGGGAAAAGCTTTGTTTAAATTTCCACTGAAAGTAATTAATGGTTATTGACTGGCAAATGAAGAACAGGTGACACTCTGAATTAGAAGATAAATGATCTCATGTTCTAGCGTGATAATGGGTTAGTAATTGCTACAAAGCCTCAGAGTAGTGCGTCCCATCATAATGCTAGATCATGTCCAGAACACAAAGGCCTCTGTGTGAGAGGTATTCAGCCGTTCACCTCCTGATCCAGCTGCAGAGTGATTTGCTCCATTTATTCTCTGATGGACTGCACAACTGAGGCAAAAGTTCACCCATTCTCACCTTCCTGTTCACATGCTGAACCACATGACCCATGACATGGCTGAACTGGGATAAAAACATTGCCCAGCTTTGGCTCTTGGCTATCTTTTAACCGTTGCAAGGTCATATATTTTAGGAATTTTTCTGGTGCAGAAACTGAGAATTGTGGATTTTCCTGTATTTCTTTGTAAAGGCTTTTTTGGATGAGCTGACAGCAAATAAAGAAATTACTTGTGTTCAGTTCTGCCACCCTCTCCCTAATTTTTTGCTCAGTCCAGATAACAAAATATGGGCAGATGTAGAAAAGGAGGAGAAAACTACTATGGAAATAATCCAGGCTTCGACTGTCTTAGAATGACTGCTTCCTTAATGGCAAAAGTGACAAATCATATTTTTCGTATTTGAACTCTTTTTAGCCCTGGTCTAGCAAGTCACAAAGTCTAAAGGCACTTCTATGTCATTTACTTTTAAAGACAGAAACCTAACAGGAGATACGTAGCTACTCTAGCAAGCAGACACACTTTTATGATTATGTGGACTAGGATATCTGTTCTGCATGCCTGAACTCCAGCCTCTGCCAAAATCTTTCCTCTTTCATCTTTCCCCTCTACCCTTTTCTCTATATAAACCCCTGCCAGTAGTAAGCACCATTTTCAAGCAACATATCCAAAACATGAACCAGTCTTCTCCCTGCCCATATTTCTTTGCTTACACAGTGTTTGCACCTGGGCTAGTAAGCAGGAAAACCCAAGTCTGACTAACACAATGCCGCTATATATACATTTTGTGCATGCCACTGCCATTATTGTTGTGATGTGTCTGCTTACCTCGAGAATCTAGAGTATGTTGTAGATGTGTTTCACCATTAACTTCCAGTCTAGCATCCCAGTAGGAAAACATTTATTAACTGGGCTGTCATCCATGGATAACAAAGACCCGGTAGTTGAGGTTATGTTTAACTCTATATATTTGAGACTTTCACTTGACTGTCTGCTCTAGCACTGTGTATTGTTAAAATGTGCTCATAATCAGGTATCGTCCCATTCAAGAGCAAAAATAAATCCAGATTTTTAAGATTTTAAAGTACAGCTGATGATTTCTGCTCTAGAAATAAAAGACAGTTTTTTTCAAAAGAATAAGTAAAGCCTTTTCATATACTTCATCCAATTCAAGACCCAAAACAGATATGACTGAACAGGTCCCACAATGGGATAAATAGGAAATGTTTCTGTTGATACTAGTTATGATTGCCCTGTGCTGCTACAGAGCAGTTTTTTCCAAGCCCTATACTGTCAAAAAAAAATCTTTCATACATATTTCTAGGTGTTATGCAGAGAAATTCTGTCTTCTTTGTATTTGCCACATGCAGAAAAAAAAATCAAACCAAATCAGTAATGTTTACTTTGGGAGATGGAACAGATAGTTGCAGCCTGATGCATGGTGCATTGTCTGTGAGTTTCAGAGGGAAAGAAGCAGAGACTGGTGAATGTCTAGCTCTACTTACTTATCACTGCTGAAGGAATGGGTTACCTCAAGGCTGTCAACAATCAGGGAGCAATTTCTGACTAAGTCAGAAAACATCACCACCTGGAGAGACCCAACAGTACATCATCACCATTTATAGAAATTCTGCCTTTACGGTATTCCATACTCTATTGTCTAGAAGTGGGCAGAAGCATTCAGTGGGCTGAATATGGTACTCTAGTGATCCCAAACACAGCTATCCTGCTGGGGTCACCACTGAGAAGGAGAATTGAGCATTTTGGGCCAAAGCATGATGAGCCTTTACAGGGATGTGGGAGCAAAGGAGAGCCTTCTCCCCATATGGTGAGCACAAAGGCCTGGCATGACTGCTGTTCCTGTGTGCATCATGAGGAACTGTTCCATTTGTGCCACAAAAGACAGGACTATTGTACCACCTCCCTCTCTGCGTTGTCCCAGCTCCACTGCACTGGCATGGAAAGAGGCTGCTTGGCATCTCCCATGCTGAGGGACGTGTGGAGATGTCATGCCCACGCACTTCCTGCCTGCCTGGGATGCGAAGCAGTTCCAGATGCCATCACCCGGCTCCTCCTGACACAACCCAGCTGACTGGCTGTGGTTTCTCAAGCTGCTACAGAACTGACCACAACTGATGTTCGTGCCTTAGAAAAGTGAGACGGGACATTGACTCAGAGCTCTGAAACCAAACTGACTCCCAGTTTATCTATTTACTCACTTTTGGAGGGGCAGAGAAGGAAGAAAAGGTGCTACACTGAGGGCTGAGTCACCCACATCTCATTGACCTCTGTGACTGTGAAAAGAGCAGGCGTGTCCTGGGTGTACCCGGTAGGCATCAGAGTGTCTTATATAAGGAGATTATATAAAGACACAGTGAGACATATCTATAATACACAACAGAAAGGGAAAAAAATCTCCTTACACATGTTTTGCACACAACAGGGGCATAGCACACATGGCTGAAAAACACCAATGAAGCTGAAGTGCAGAATAAAAGTGTTGTGATCAGAGTAAATCGCAAGCTGCCTCTCCCTGACAGCCAACACACAAAAGTGTTGGGCATGCTCCCATGCTCCCTGCCACAATGGGAGTTCAGTCTAGAGTAATGACTATTGCTTTAGTACTTGTTTCTGACAATGTTATAGGTCAAGGCAAGCACAGCAGGGAGACTCTTGCCAAAGAAAACCACAGGGATGTGCTGCCAGGCATGCCGATACTCCCAAGAAGCCAGGGACAGCAGGAATATGGCAGTATGCATAATCAATGTACTGCTATGCTTTTTTCCCCCTAAATTGCAACCCTTCTTGCTCAGCTACTTAAAAAGCAAGGGTGCACACCCAATAAGTAAGAACCTTACCGGGCTGTCACAGCTTGCATTTGAAAGGCAAACTGAAGTTCAGGATTAAGGTCATTGTCTATCGTTGCCATTGGTGACTTTTGACATGCTCAACCCTTTCTCAAAACCTCCAGCAAAAGAGGTACTTCCCAAGAAGGGCAGGACACATGCCTCTTCCTTTCCTGTAAAGAGTCATCATCCTGTTTTCTCAGATTACCAAAAATCACAGCGTTGGTGCAAGATCTGTTGCTCAAGGAACCTCCATTCACGGAACAGCCCTTCTGAACACCATTTAAGTATCTATCAGATCCCATCAGTTTAAATACATTTTGATATGCTTCTTCCTTAACTGTGTAATGCTGAACATAAGGACTCCAAAGTCTGCGTACAAAGTTTTTCCTTTAGCGTTGTCTTTTCTGCTCATGCAGAGGAGACATTGAGTACTTATGACATGGCAGCTGCTTCCATTCAGAAGAGCGACATTTGCAAACCATAGACATCCCTGACACAAAAAATCTAAAATGGGAACAGATTTGAGATGAAAACATTTTCCTCTGAGAGAAAAAACACATCATTTGATAGAAACAATGGAAAATTTACCTTAAGAATCCCAAGAAAGTAAACAAACAGCAAGTCTCCTAGGATATAGTTATGGAGATAGTATGAGATAGGGACTCATTTTATAAACTTTCTCAGAAATTTTCAAAGTTACAGTTGAGAAATTGCCACAGACGCAATTTGAAGCATGCTTGCTAAATTAAGTCAAATCCTATGGTTTGGCTCTAGAGGTGAACTTGTTCAGAGCTGAACTGTGTTTAGGTCCGTGATTTTTTTCTTTCAAGTTGAAAGAGTGTAGTTGATACACTGAAAGATAATAATCCAACAATTATAAAGTTACTAAGATAATAAAATACCTGATAATCTTTGTGGACCATCTCAAATGAAAACAATATCAATGTCTTCTGAAACAAAAGCCCTCACATCTGTAGGAAATACTAGGAAATACTGTCTAACTTGTCTCTTGTAAGCAGATAGGCCAATTGTTTTACAGATCTCAGGGAGGACTTGTGAAACTTTAGTAGGCAGTTTTATTAATAAAAACCACAAGAATTATAATCCAGATAAACCTTAAAGGTCAACCTTCCCTGTTAATGCAACATGATGTTTCTCACATGGACCTTGGGTGAACACAAAGTTCTCATTGTGTTATCAAAAACTAGATTACTCCTTTTTTTTTTCTCTTGTGTCACTGAATGTCAAAATATTGTTCTTTCAATACGTGGAAGTATTTGTATACAGTTTTATAACTGATCTTTAGTTGCTAGCTGGAGGCAAAAAAGAAACAGTAAAGCTGCTTGTTGGGAAACCTCAACCAACAATGAAAATTAATATAGTCCTTTTTTCCTGCCAATAAATTTTGAACAGATTTTTAGGTCCACAATGGTTTGTTTATTCTTCAAATGGTTAGATTGGAAGTGACATGTGTGACACAAAGTAAATTAATGAAAAAATACAGAAAGGATGCACATATGCTCTGTTTCTTTCATTTTAATTTTGGAGGATATTGTCGCAATTGGTAACAAAGAGCTTCCTTCAATTCTATTTAACAGAAAAGGGAAAGAAATTCAAAGCTAAAGAGAGAGAGAAAAAGAAAAATCTGAATTGCAGAAAGTACGTGTGAGTTTTAACCATTCAGATTTGTATTACACAGACAAGACTATAGAACAAATACATGTTTCCCAGGCTCCACCTAGCAGACAATTCGGAAAGATATTTGACCCGCTTCCCCCTCCCTTTTTACCCTTCCAGAATTAATTTTCCCTGCTATTTTTATATGAGTGTAAGACAAAATACCTCTTCACAAAGAAGCAGACTCCCATTTGACAGGATTACTCACCGCTAAAGTAAAGGGTTGTACCCAGGTTGCGGTGAGGGCAGAGAAGTCTTAGGGACCCATGCCAGGAAGGGCTGGTTGGGGCCATGATCTAACCACAAGAAAACAGACGAGGCTTTCAAGTCAAGTACTGGCATGTTCACTGGAGCAAAACCATCAGCCCCAGAATAATGATCACAATGTAGATATCGATCACAAAATGTTTACAGTGCAACATTTGACTATAAAAAGATCCTGGTTCCTACTCCTAACACCAGTTTACCTCCTATTTCTTTCCTGGATTGCTTAAACACCTACAGCTAAGCACAAGCTGACATGCTCCTTTTGATGGGGGTCAGAGGAACAGCATGATCTATGGGCCAAAGTACTACTGATCTCCACAGAAACAAAAACGCTGTTATCCACACCACGATTCAGAAAATTATTTTCTCTCTCCAAATCTTCCTTTCCTTCCCTCCCATCTGTCAAAACTGCCTCTGCAGCTTGCTAGCTTCTCTACCCCGGGTTTGTAGGTCTGCCCAGTGCCTATCCAGTAACGGGCCCTGACTCAGGTTAAACCACTACCTGTACAGTAAAAAAATTGCTAAGAGAAGCAGAGAACTGCCAGAGCACAGGCCGATAGGCATAGAGATAATAAATCAGCACTTCATAATGTTTATACATGTTTGAGGGTATAATTGGGAAGGAAGAAGAGCAATCCTCTAAGACAGTAAGAAAAAAAGCAAGAGCACTGAGATAAAATTTATGAACAGTGTTATTGGAAAAAAAAATGCAGGGAGAAAGAGTGAGTTAATACATAAAATTAATCTGAAATTTATTTTATAATTTACATTTCCCCCTCAAATTTCCAGAGTTCTTCCTTCACACTTTTGAACTTCATACATTTTCTCCTCAAACTGCTACAAGTTTCCAAATAATGTTACATTCCTTAATATAAAATAATTGAATTGAAATGTTAATTTACTCCTCTTGAGAAAAATATTTGCTATCAATTGGGTTCTTAAAAATTGGAGTAATCCTTGTCTGAATAATCCATGTAAATAAAGAGCTTGCTATCTTAAACACATCATGGAGCTTCACTTTTTGATTTTATTGCAGTTTCCAGTGCAACTGGAGTTGGAAGTAAGAAAGATTTTCACCATTAAGTCATTGTTTCTTATGAGACAGTGACAAAATTGTGCATCAGGCACTGTTTTACTAACTATAAAAAGCAAGAAGTCACCTGAAAACAAAAAAAAGGATGCTAAAGTAATCTCATTCCTGGTACAATAGATTTTTTTTCTTTTCATTTACCAGAACATTTCAGGTGACAACGTTTTGGAATTTGATGCTAAATTCTCTTGGCTGAGTACAGACTGAGACAAGCGCACGACTTTGATGCCTCGGGGATATGGTAATGCAATACAGAGGGATTTATTTTCTTTTTTATTTTTACCTCATGTCACAAGTTCAATTTTAGGCCAACAGTACCCAAAACGGCCACCATGTGATACAGCAGCTTATGCAAAGAGTCTGGCGGTTTTAACCCAAGCCCTAGGACAGAGGAATCTGTCTCACAGACTTGCTGCCACAGTGTTAACACTACAGTTGCTCTGGCTGAGTTCTCTGTGCTCAGGTTGGGTACCAGCTCGTGGTCTCTGCCATCCCAAATTGGGGCATGGAAATTTCAGCTAGAAAAAGGCAGCAGTAAAGTGATGCCAGAAACCAAAGGATGTGTTTTAGAGGTCTGGGTGTGCAGCACAGATGTGAAAAGGCAATGTGAAGATTACTTTTGAGCATGCTCAAAAATACATTTGGAGGGCATTTTGCATTGACCTTCCCTTGGCTTGCTCTGGCCATTCTGATTCCACCGTCATTAGTAATTACTGTTCCTGCAACAGCAGTCAGTCGCACCAAATCCTGTGTCAGGGAAAGGGAAGGATCTGCACTGAAACCATAGATACGGCTGTTCTCCATGGGCTAGTGTCAGAATGGAACAGAAAATTTTATTCAGTTTGTTCCCAGCAATAAATACAATCCTGGCATCCTGGATAAATCCTTCACATAACAGCATGTGTTCTTTTATGCACCCTGGGAGCGATTCTATTTAAAGCCATGGAATTGTGGGTGTGAGACTGTAAGCACATCCACTTACCCAAAACAAAATTAAAACCTGTCTTATATTAGAGTCAGGAGAGCTGTTACGAAAAATGCAAACCATATGAAGTTTTAAGTATACTTATGTTTTTTATCTGTCTCTGTGTAGCATATACAATTGACTTTCACTGCCCGAGATGAAGTGATGACAAGTGTTTTACCATATTATTACAGAATACCCCAGTAGCATTATCACACTTCAACTTTTGCTCGCAATAAATCTCTGCTACATGCATGTCAGAAGTCATTGCTCATATCACATCCAGACAAAGTAAGGGCCCTCCCTCCCCAGTGGACAGGAACGAGACTCCACACACACTAGGTATCCTGCCATTAAGGCTGCAATAACTCCCGCAGGTCAGACACCGGCAACAACGTTCCCACACGCATTACTTGGCAAGGGCCAGAGGTCTGTTCTCAGGCAAATAACAGTGGCACAGGCATGAGTCATTGCAGAATGCAATGGATTTATCACCACAATGACACCATCATCCCTTATATGCTGGTTTCCATATGCAAGTCTCGTTCCATTTTTTTTATTCTTCTTCTCAGAGATTTATAACTCAACTGCTGAAACATATTTCACACGAACACAATTCTCTGTTCTGTATGTTTTTTGTAATAGCTATACCATAAACCATATTCTAATTACAAGGATCCAGCTTTAGGTCCAGCCTGCTTATTGGTTTCAGTTTGGTCCAACCAAATGATGAGCAGTCTTCCAATCTCAGCAGTGTTAATGACTCTCTTTGGGGCCTTCACTAAAGCATTTAATCTTAAAGCCCAAATTCTGCTGTCTATGAAGCTGGAGTCATAATATTTATGCAACTAGAGTGCTGTAAGAAAGTCAAGGGTAGCACAGACATTTCATGATGAAGCGCATTATTTATTATAGAATTAGATTTGCGTTTGCACTTTTATAGTGAAAGGTGGGAATTCAAACATTCTTTCTTAATACTGACTAGCTCTGGAGTAATTAACGACAAATTAAAGGAGCAAAGAAATGTAAGGATGGAACCACACAGAAATCATTATTAGATTACATACTCCAAAATGCAACAAAATAGACATTTCTTGAGATAGTGCACATTTTTGTTATGATGCAAGAAATAAGTGAGATAACTACTCAGGTGATCAAGATACTAATAACCAAGCTACAGTGGTTTCCTGGTGTCTTTTGCTCTCTTGACTAAACTTCAGCAAATTTATTTTTTCCCTTTTTGCAAAATAATTGAAGGAAACTTGGAAATTAATCTTTGAATATTTTCTCAGAAATACTCTGTCCTGCAAATCATGCTTAATTCTGGCTTCATGTGCAATTAATTTCATTAATTTCTACAGCCTACCAACATAAAAGAGAGGAAAGTGGGGCATGCAGTTCACATCAGTGTAAGTAGCTCTCTGATGCCACAGTATTTTCTGCATTTGACCTAAGAGGTAGTTGTAAAACCAGGTATGAAATAAACTGTTGCATCACATGGTGAAATAATAACTAAACTTATTATTAAACCTCCTCACTTAGTATTCTTCCCCTTTTCAGCACAAAGAAATTACCAAAGCATGAGACCGTGTGGGAAGGAAAGGAAATAAAACCATCTTGCTGCACATCCCGGAGAAGCATCTAAAGCCTGAGACTTCTGTAGTCAGACCTCCCTCGAATCCTGCCCTCTCTAGCTGCCACCTCTCCTCAGTCCCCACGCTGACCCCCTGAATCAAGCCAGATGGGACTGGCAGAGACATGTCAAGGAAGTGCTGAAAAGGTGACTTGGGTCTCTGGCAGCTAGTCTGGAGCTCATTTCTATGCGAAATCTCTGGGGGCTGCTGCTTTGCAATTTCTCAGGAATGTTTAATTCTCCTCATCCCTTTGCTGAGTCTCTCTGGAGAGGTCATGGAGGCCTGTGACATCCCTGGAGGGCACTGCCTAACTAAATTAGCATGAGATAACTTTGGACTCTCTTCCAAACAAGAAAATACAAGGGAGAGAATTTCATTAAAAGCAGAAGACTAGGTGATCCAAGTTAATCCCAGCCCAGAGCTGCTGCAGAAATGTTCTCTGTTTATATTTTGACTTTACTCTCTGTTACAGAGTTCACTGACTATAATGGAAGCTGTGTTAAGTGCACAACTTGACCTCAGTTGACCAAATCTTAGTTTCATAATAAAGACAAAAAGTGGGTTAGGCAGCTCTAAAAGGTCTGATTAGTTACTGTTTTGCCTGTTTGTGTGTGACTACGTAGGGCACTGAGTGAGTGGTAAAAGATAAACACTGATGTACTTTATTCTTTAGATGAGCTTTTTAATGAAGAAACATGAACACTTTAACATGCAAAACTACTATAATACATAGGTGTGTAGGCTTAGCAAATACAACCAAGTCCCAAGCTTGCATTTTGGGGTTTTTTTAATGGCTTGTGTACACAGAGTTTTATTTAGATTCCTTCAATGGGTGATGGAATAAAAGACAAGCTGGAGAAGAGGGAATGGCAATGTCTGCACCCTGTCCTGCAATAGTGTTTCTCATGCAACTCAAGGGCAGGATAAGACACAAATGTAGATCAACACACCCAGCAATATCCCACCTCATCTTCCTGCAGCAAAGCAATCCCAGCAAACACCACAGCAAATAGCTCCAAAACAAGGATTTGATTGCCTGTATACAAGCAGGATGGCAAACGAATGAGAATTTTTTTTACTTGGGCTGAGGCTGTAACAGCTGTCTCCAGGGAAACAGTAGATGAAATAAAAATGTACCCAAAAAAACCTCATTGCCTGAGTTTCATCTATTGGAAAAACTGAGCTGGTGAGACCCAGGAATTCATGCTTCAAAGTATTGTTAAATATATTGGTAGTAATAAAGTGAGACCACCTAACTTAGTACAATATGAATGAAAACCACATTATTCTTACAAACATGAGATTAGAAAGGGAAATCTTTATTAAATGCTGTTTATAAGCTAGTCCTGCATAACAGCATGCTTTGGCTATATTGGGACAAATCCTCCTCCTTCTGAGAAGACAAGAAGAAAAGGAAAAGGTACAAAAGTTCATGCAGTTCACATTAAGGACAACCCAATGTGCTCTCTCCCTTCAGGAAGGAAATATTAGCATGGCCCCTTAGCTACACTCTGAGGGCAGTGATCTGCTGGCAAACATGATTTCAAGTCGGCAGATCGTGGGGCACCAGCAGGCTACACCAGGCTTGCTACTCCTGTCATCATTGTCTCTTTTTCACAGAAGGACTGCTGCTTTGCCACGGGTGCTACCAAGTTTATATACACGCAGTTAAAAGCAAATTTTCCCACTGAGCTTTTCCAGAAGAACTGAGTATCTGTTTAGTAAGTGCTTTTTCTAGTCTTCCTCAGAAAGATGAAATGATATGCCAAAGGATAAAGTTATTCCAGCACGGGAGAGAGACTGGAGAAAATGCATAAAAATAACTTCCTTCCACAGTGAATATTCTTACCCACTCCTTAAAGCTTGCTTCATCACCAAAATCACACCCTGAAATCAGGCATGTGGGCCCAAATCCAGCCCCCCTGGAGTCACTCAAATCTTTGCTATAGACTTCTGTGAGGATGGAATTTCATTCCGTATGTAGGAGCCTGTCACGGCCAAAGGCGAAAAAGAAAGGGTGTTTTCCACGCAGGCTCTGCTTTTCTACTTTTGTGCCCCTTGGGAAACTGGTGCAATTAGATCCCTATTATTATATACTGGAAAGGCATATTTGGCACTGCATGTGAGTTTATGTACTTAAAAAACAGAGGGAAATTTTAAATATAACTTACTCTCTTTCAAACACCAGACTTTATATATAAACAGTTCAAAGCTGCTACAGTCTGGTAAGTGAATAATTAGGGAAAAATAAGCATGTGAAATATATGATTAGCTGGCAAAGAAAGAGTGCTAAATAAGATTCTAACCCCTTTTAAATGCCAAAACAAGGGATAAAAATTCATATTTGTGTCCAAAAAAACAATCAAACTAACTTCAAATATTTGAATCAGAACCACAAGGAAGGAGACTTTATAGCTATAGGCTTTTGTCTCTATTGTAGGGCTTCCTGGGAAGGTGCAAATAGGAAAATTAATCCAAGGAGACTAAAGGCGTGATCTCAACGAGTCTACTCATACATGCATTAAACACATCCTTTGTCACAATTAGAGTCCCCGTTTTCATCTCCCTAAATTCAGAACTCTCTGGTCCTGAATACAAGCCCACATTGGGGTTTAATGCGACTGAATTGATTTACTGTACTATTTCATCCAGGCTGATTTTCCTGGACCAGACCCATCAGCATACTGCACTGTGAGGAACAACATGTATGGTGAGTGATAGACTCTTGGAGTTCTTACTGTAAACATTGAATTTTCTTACTTTTTTTTTTTTTTACTTAAAGACAGCTCAGCTTGTGTTCTGTTTCCTTAAAAATACACTTTCTCCTTCTCGAGTTTTAACTGGATACATTAGCCTGCATTGTCCTAAATTATCCGCAACAGTATTTTGAAGTATTTATCAAATAATCTGTTTTATCTCTTGAGAAAGCAGCAAGTCAATGGTGAAGAAAATCCTGGCATTTTCAAATTCATCATGCACAGGAGGGCACATCCTCAGATGTTGTATGCATATCCTGGTATATCAATTAGTCTGTAATGTCTTTCAGATATTTCTGGGTAAAAGTATCACAGAAATCCAAATAATTTTCATCACATCTGAACTTTTATATGCCTCACCAGAATACACTTAGATAGGGAGGAAGGATTTTGTCTTTATGTCGCAGGGTAAGAAAGGAAGATGCCTTTTTCCAACTCCCCCAGCAATTCAATGCCTGGAGGAGAAACAGGAAAGAAACCATGGTGACCTCTCTGAACTTAGGGAAGCAGCTGCCAGCTCAGCAGGAGTAGCATTGCTGATGGACTCTAGTACCTACCGCTGGAAGAAGCCTTTAAGCCTTTCTCTCTCTTCCTCCCCTCTCTCTTTCTTTTTCCCTCTTTGACATCTTCTACCCCTAAGTTATTGAAATGGAAGAACAAGAGAAAACTTTCAGAAACCTCAGGAGTCAACTTGTTATTAGACTGGATAAAGAAGTTATAAAGTTAAAGTTTCTGATTATCCATACAAAATCAAAACAACATAATTGCTGTATTGAGCAAGCAAGGCATAATTTTGTTTAAGGAATGATTTATGTATCATTTCTACTTTCTTGAACACTTTGTCTCTTGAAATGTCAATGTTATTGCTCTCTGAATTCAAACTTCGAAAAAAATGTTTATGCTTCTAAAAAAGATTTAAACTTGGCAGATGTGAAACAAACCTACATCTCGTATGTAGGGAAAAATTTCACACAAAAGGAAAATGCTGACTTTTCTAATTATAGATTTAAAGGTACCTTTGAAACTTTCTAGTCAGTTATTGCAATGAAGTTCAGCAACAACTTATTTCCTCTACTTTTGAGAAAACAAAGTCATTAAAAGAACAGAAAGCAAAATAAACAAATATGGTGAGAGGAATTTTTATTTTTTAAGATTAAAAGTGTGAGAATGTCAGGGAAACCAGAACACAGTTCTGAATATTTTGTTACACACATTTAACCTTAGGCATCAAAGGGAAACACATCCATGTTCCAGTACCAACGCCACACAGAGATGCCACATGACACTGAAACATGACAGCTGGTCAGTTAAGGTTTCTTTTTGTTTTCCCTGTTGTGAAGCCAAAGTAAATGTATCATCTTAAGACTGTGTATGAAGAGCATTAAGTGCAAGCACTTACACTTGCGATGGGTTAAGTGCACACAGTGAATCTGCTATCTTGGATCAGCTACACAAGGCAACACTCAACTCTGCTTTAAGTGTCGGTTCTTCTTCTGTTTTCTTTTCCTCTTTTGTTTTTGTTGTTTGGTTTTTCTTCCCACACCCTCAGCCCAAAATCTAGGAGTGTCAAGCACAGACCTTGATTTTGCAAATACTCCACAGGGCGTAGACTAAATGGGGCTCTGGCCAGAAGCTTCATCAAGCTCAGACTTTTAAAGAAATAGTTTAGGCTTTGCATTTAAAGGAAAGAGTTGATATAGGGCTCAGAGAAAAAGGCAGATGAAGAGGATGGGGGAGGAGAGGAGAATGTTTTCTGGCATCTGACCCAGGTTTAAAACTGTGTTTCATTTTCTTAAACAAAACTAAAACACTCCTCCAACTTTGGGAAATCCTTAGAAAAACAACAAAAACATTGTTTCAGAAAGCAATTATGGTTGCTAAAATGACACATCATTTATGAATGGAAGTACTTAGAAGAGAGTAAACTAATTCTTAAGGACAATAGCACACACACATTGGACCTAAATTTGCTGTTTCCTTGGCACTGTTACACTGACAATTAAATTATTCAAGATTTGCACTACTGTAACAAAAAGCAGAGCCAAGACCATTATTTCCATCACTGACAAGGAAATACGTATATCCTAACCATGCAAAAGCCTTAATAAAACCACAGAATGAATTATTTAATCAGTAAATGAAACACAGACTGATCAGAAAATTCCTAATAGTAGGGGTAATAGTAGTAGTAGGAATAGTAATAATAATAAAAATAGTGATAAGATTGTGGCCATACATTACAGACACACGCTAGGTTCAAAAGAATGCCTCTGTCTATCAGGTGTATAAGTCAAGAATTTTATTGCCTTATCCTGTTAAATGTTATCTACAAAAACACAGAGCTCAACAACTGAATATATGCTTTGAAAAACTCCAGCTGTTAATTAGTAAATTTGCATAGGTCAATGTGTCCAGTTTAACAGCATCTCAATAGTACTGACACAGAAATCAAAACAGTAGCCACTAAAAATTGGCCAGTTCACAAGTCACACTTAAGACTGTATATTGTAATGAAAAGCACGGTTTTTATTATCTGGTAAAAGCAATGTGCTTTTTTATCATCAAGATGACATTTAAGGCTTTCCAATGATGTCATTTTTAAGGACCCCGGTTTTGAAAGAAAGAGGATAAATACTTCAAATTGCATTTCCCCCTAGTCCCCTCTACTGTACAGCCAGCCAAGTTCACAACAGAAAACTTTTCCCCTCCTCTTACATATTTAGCGTAAAACAGACAGACACATATTACTAGGTTTTTTGTCTTGTTTACTAGTGAAACAAGGCTTATGTACTTCACATGCGCTTGGTTGCGTGCCCAATAACTCTTGATTTCCTACTGCCTTATTTCCACCAAAATTTGACAAAGGAACAGCAATACCAAAAATATTAAATTACTGCAAGTCTGGCCAAAAGGAGTTGACAAAGGGAGAGATACCCTGTTGGACCATTGAGGAAATGGCTAAGCCTGAATGTAACCGGGGAATGCACACAGGAAGGAGCTATTATAAAGGATCAGAATGTATGGGAAACTTCAAGCAGAGGTTGCAGTTCATATGATACTAGACACCCAGGCATGTGTTGTAAAACAAATGGCTTGTTTATAGAACTACATCTTCAAAAAATGAAGTTCAGACTTGCCAGCTTTGGAGAAAGATTGCGCAGGAGCACAGACTCTGGGGTTTTTAAATTTGTTTCCTTTTCAATGCTGCTGGCTTTGCATTAGAACTACATATAATAACTACAAATGGACAGGCTGAACACACCTTGCTCAAAACACCTGACCAGCAGTATGAAATTTTGTGTGTTTCCCCACCAACTGCTCCAATCCTACCAAGGGACGTGCATAGGATGCTGGCATGGAAACCCTTTGCCCCTTCCAGTCAGCTGGATACTTCAGCACCAATGTCCCCAAGAGCAGACTAACCTGGAAGAGGCTAAGAGCAGACCATGGCTGGTCTGGTGAGCCACAACAATTGCACATTGCTTCCTGCAAGGGTTAAGCCAGGAAACATCTCTTGTCTTATCACTGCAGTGCATACCCAGCTCTGCTGATCTGCTTGCTCACCCCTAATTCTAGGCAGCTTTATGCATCAATGGTGTAAATATGACACCAAGGGGGGCACCCACTACCCTCCTGTTTTAAGTGGACTGACATATAGGGGTTATTTTGATCAAGCAGATGAGAAAATGCAAACAAGAAAATGTTGGCAGTTCAAACCGGCTTTCATTTCCTAGTGCTCTCCGACAAAATTAGTTGGGAGAGATTACTTGCTTCCCTTGTCCTCCCCAGCTTAGCCCAGAAAGCTCTCAGTGTCGACAGCCCTAGGGGTTGTACCCATGGCTCTGTCTGTAGAGGCTGGACAGTGGGAGTCTTTAGCATCCTGCAGCCACAAGGGAAGAACAAATATCTGCCAAAGAGCCACATAAGCTGTCATCAAGGTACTTGGATCAGCCCTGATCTCACCAGCAGGCATTGCTGCACAACTGGAATGCAAATTCTTTGTACATGTGCCAAGACATTTCATCTCTTAATTGAAGTAAAAAAGTCCATATATCTGGGTCTCTAAAGGAAGCCATTCTTCCCTTGTGCAATCCCAACATCCTTTCTAAGGACACCTTCAATCATGACTCAGACCTGGGAATGCCACTGAGGAAGAGCAAGGATGCACTGCAGCACAAACACTTGCCAATCCAGCCAGATTACTGTGGGCTACTGGGCAGGCAGTTAGAGGTACACTGGAGAGTGTATCCTGTCTTTGGGGTAAGAGAAAGCTGGCAGGTCTTTTATTTTATATCACATTGTGATACCTACCAAAATCCCTTAGAAAATTTTTAAGACTAGATACTATATAGCATTTTTCCATACATCAGCAATGTGAAGAGAAAGTACTCATAGCTACTTGGAACAGTAAACTACATTAGTGTCCTATAAAAAGCATTAAGCCATCATCTTTCCTTAATAATTTCACAAGTAGGATTTTTTGCATAAATATTTCTCTTTAGAAGTTGTCTGTGTGTGTTCAGTTTGCAGCTCCGTGCCATTAGAAGCATACAGAGGTTCTTGTCTCTTGGTAAATACTATGTAAATTTGTTCCTATGATTACAGCACTTGCTAAAATGAGCACAGTAATTAGGAGGCAATCCTTACTTTATGAATTTTCCATAGTAGGTTTGATGCTCCAAGATAAATCTCCAGTTCATCAAAATAGCTGTGCTTGTGCTTAATTTCAAACATACCTTTACTCCACCACAATTAAGCAAAAGACTTGAATACATGCTTGTTGCTTGAAGGGGATTAAATCTGTTGACTTTAATTAGATTTATGCCCAGACTGAAGTTCTTCCCTGAACTGAGGCCTGTGAAGCACTGTGTTTTGAAAGAGGAAGTACTGAATGAAAACTAAGAGAGATTATTCAGATTATCATTTGAATATGAAATAATACTTTATATTTTTCATATTCTGTATGCATTAGCTGTTTAAGACCTATGTCATCATCCATAAGGAAGACAGTAAATGCTTTTAATGTATTTAATATTATCCAACTCCGTTGTAAAAAATCTCACACTTATATCAAGCCTCATAAATAGCAAGTCAAACTACACAAATCAAACACTTTTCCTTGTGAATTAGTTCTAGGAGAGGATACAGAAACGATGTTATAGATAAAATAATCATATGTTTCTTAGGCAATTACTTGTGGCATTTCAGCACAATGTCTTGATGGACATATGAATCTATTTTAAAAGGTTTGGTGGTAACTTTTCTAAGCACATACTGTATTAAGTATCTAAAAAAAATTCTTTTAAAAATACTTTCTAAATAATGATCAGTGAAGTAACCTCCACAAGAGAACTAGATACTAATCATAATTTGAAATCAGACAGACAGGAAATTGCCGCACCCTACATTAGTGAATGCATCCAGGTCCCATGGTAGTATTTACAGTGAGTTTAGATTGTCTGTGGGAAATGAAATCATGTGCCAAAGGCCAAGTAAACCCAAAATTAAAATTCACAGTTATGTCTCCCTGTTGCATTCATAATCCTGCTTATTGCCTCTTACATCATTACAAAGCGTTCTCCAGAACAGAACAACCCACTGCCGTGCTGTGTATACCACTACATGCTATAGGCTGTCCAAGTTCTGCTCCAAAGGCCAAATATCACCCACTCAGTTCTAAAAATCGTGCTCAGGGTCATCATTCATGCCTGTGTGGTGGTCAGACTCTGGGATACTGGGTGCCCCGGAATCATCTGCTGCTAATTCCCAGGTTTGTTTTACCACAAGTCCTCTAATTCACTTTTGGGTATTATATTCTATACGATGACAACAGCACTCACACTCTACACACTATTGCAGAAATAAAAAGCGTCTCTTCAATTCCCCAGAAGTTATCACTGCAATCACTTGTAATGACATTTCTGGACAATGTCTTTGTGGACACGTGCATGTATTTTAAATAGTTTGCTGCTAACCTTTCTTTTACACATATTTGTAATACCTACCATCTCTCCAAAGTTCATGTTCAGTGGTCTCAATTCCCTTCACTGTTGTTTGCAAGAATGGGAATTAGAAACTTTGATGACCTGGTGAAATCACTCACTCAAGAAATTAAACCAAACAATAAAACTAAGTAGCCTAAATATTGCTTAGCAGAAATGTGGCACCTGCAATCCATTACTGAAAGAACTCAGTACCATAAAATATAGTGATCAAGTTTTCAGATAGCACAAAAGATGTTAGTAGAGAATGAAAATAGAGTAAGTTTATTTTCTTCTGGTTCTAACTTCATTTAGATTTTGTAGTTGGCAGCATGTCAGGACCAACAGGCTTCCGGCAGGAGATCATTATTTTAAAACATTAACTCCCATGTTAATGTTTGATTTTGCTAATGTTTAAATTGGGATATATTTCTGAGCAGCAGAACGGAGGGGTAAAAAGATCACACACGATGCTTTTTCTCCAGTAAAAGTAGCCAGAGGTGGGTTACAGTAAAAAAAATAAGCTAAAATCATGTAACAGATATAATACAATTCACACAGGTAACTGCTAAATCCAAGGTGCAGGAAAGACAAGAAAATACAAAGAAAGAGCTTAGTGATAACAGAAACAATTTATTTGGCATAGGAACCTCTGCCATATTTCTGCTATCCCACTATTTGAGTGAGGGCTCCTGCAGAGCATCAGCCTCGAAGCTGTGTGTCACTGGAGAAGCAGTGTTCTGGGAGAGACCTAAACTCAGAGCCTGACTGTGGGAAGTCATCAGAGATCCCACCATACTTTTAATGAATAAAGGGGTATCAGATCCTGGTCAAGTAGCACCTGAGTTAAATAATTGGCAAGCTAGCAAGGAGAATGTGAGAGTGGAAAGTCAGAGATGAATCACAAATAAAAACAGATTGCAGAAACAGATATTCTTGCCTCTTGAGTTACTCTCAAATTTAAATCCACAAAATAGCTGATGATCTCACATAAGTTCACTAATGCACTCGTCAGAATAAGAGAATAAATTAAAAAAAAACACCCTACTGCTTTTAGTCACAAGGCACCAAGGGACTCTAAAGTATATGAGCTAACTCTGATTGGGTACCTCAGACATCAGAGTACACAGGACCGACTCTGTGTAGTTCCCTACTGTGCCATTCACTCCTGCAGCCACACTTGTCCCCATCCTCCTCACACTTCCAACTGCATCACATATATTTCACTCTCTATTGATAGCTTTGTGTAATACTACAGCCATGCCTTAAAACTCAGCTCACAGCTCATCTAGTTTCCAAGTTTTTTCATAACAGGAAATGTGATTCATACATATCTTTAATTACATGTATCAATGTAAAACACTAAGCTGTTCCAACAGCAAAGCCTGGGTACCAAAACTTTTCCAAAATTTCAGGGTGTTTTTACAGAAGAAAGGATTTCACGCCTTGATTTTCCAGTACCACTTTGTGTGTGCTTCATTAAGACCACGCCTCCAATATTGATACCCTGCTGTGAGCAATCATGGAGCTTTTGTCCTCTGCAAGGAGAAATTTCACACTTCTCGTTACATAACAAGGCACCCTGCAGAGAGATACTAAATTTAGATACAAATGAGGCTGCATCCATATTTCAGAGGGCTGTTGTTGCTGAGTCATGCTTACGGGCAATCTAACCAACAAGAGACGGTAGAAAACAGCAAACTAGAACGACTACTTCTGAGATGACATGGACTATTCCCATTAGTTTTAGTCAGCATGATGCAAAACACAAATTTTCGTTACACTGCATCAGGAACAAGAGTAAATATTATAATTTTCATTCTTGGCATCTAAAAGTAGCAGTGCAGATTTTCATTCCTGTAGTACCTTTGCAATATAAAATGACTGATTATTTGTTGATCAAACTGATGGGAAATTACAAAAAAAGTTTAAAACAGAGCAATCACACAAATACAGAATACTGCAATTTTTGAGGACTTTAATTGCCAGAGGTATAACATTAGCAAGCTGTTTCTACTGTAAAATAACTTTTTTGCATAAATGCATTGTGTTAGCTAGTCAGTAGCTCAATTATTACTTTGTTGTCTTGGGTCTAAATATTGGAAGTAGAAGTGTAACTTAAAACAAGAAATATCTGTCAAGCAGGAAAGCTCAAGATACCTTTTAATAATATACCAGAGAGCTGCTTTATTGTGTTGCTGCTGCTGCTTCTTTTGAACTCTTAGATAATATCAGATGAGGAACATTATACTGTTCTATGCACATTTCCCTCATCACCACAGTATCTGAAAAGCTTCCAGTAGTTCATTAAGCAACATGACTAACCTCCCTCATTTGTGGTTTCTCCACTCTCTCTCTCATCCTCTCTCCAAGGGAAGAGCTCTGCGTGCATGTGTGTGTGCGTACAGTGTTTTGGTGTATCGTGTTGGTTTGCTTATTTTCAATTTTAAATTTTATTAAGTGCATGCTACCCTTCATTTATAGCAAAGGCTTTATCTCACTTAACTTCTGCATTTGTATTTGCATGTTACTGAGTGGAGCCTGCATTCCTTGCCCTACCTCTTTGCTTCAGCACACACTCTCTTGCTGTTCTTCCATAAGCCTAAAAGACACACAGCTAGTGGATGCATAGCAGAGAAAAGACCAGCTAAGTCAGAGGAAGAGAATGGAAGGGTGGGAGAGAGGTCTCATAAATTATGCAGGCCATGACATCACAGCTGCTGACGGGTTTTGCATTTTGTAAGATGAACTACTACAAAAATGTCTCTCTTTGCTACTAAAGTGGATAGTGAGCATTTGAGAGTCCCCCATAAGGGTGTATATGAAGTTGCAAAATCTGTGCATGAGGTGCAATATATAGGGGTTTTGTTGCCATTACACAACTGTGTGGATGAAGATGGCTTTACACATATAAAATGCAGATCAGAAAATCTTCAAAAAGCTAAGCCTGACTTTTCCCCTCCATTATGCTAGCATATGCAGAGCATAACTTCACTAACTCAGCATGTTCCTGCGCAAGAAGAGACCACATCTTGGTAGCATATGTGCAATTTTTATAAAGCCCAGAGTGAAGGACATTATGATGGGTAAAGTATTTAAGTTAGAGTGCTGCAAGGATTGTGGAAAGCTATTGCAATTTTTATGCATTTGTCAAATTTGGTATCAAAACACTGCAGACAGTCTCGGTTTCCCCAGCCAAGATTTCTGGTGTCATCACCTCTCTCAATTCAAGTTCATATGCATGTCTACCTGTAATAAGCAATATAAAAATGCCCTCAACTTCTGCAATTTTTTTCCTCAGTATATCTTGAAATGGCTCAAGAAAAAGCAATATTTGTTATTTTTTTTTTTCATGGTGAAATGAGAGAAAGAAACAAGGGATGACTCTTCAAAGGCAGTCAGATCAGGCCTTAGTCCACAGTGAAACTTCAGGGCTCATACACCAGTCTGCTCCCAAAGCAACAGAGTCACACAAAAGTCTGTGCTAACCCTAACAGAATCTGCTTTAGAATGAAAGGAAAAAATTACTCTAATGTTCACTGGTGTAGACACAAAATTAGCCTAGTTTCTTCTTTTTTTTTTTTTTTTACCTAAAGCCAAACTTCTGTGCATGGTGTTGAAGATCTAGCCCAGGATTATCTGCTGTTTGATTGCTGCCATTCAGAATAGTTGCAGGAGGATAGGAGACCCTATCCTCTCATCCAGAAGGAGACAGCTAATGAACATCTGAATCTTTAATTGTGTGTTGAGGATACTTCTGGAAGATTTTACTATCCCAACATTTAAAAAACAGGAAAGCCAGAGTAAAGGCTAGTATCGCTTAATATGAAAAAGGCTGGGAATGGAGCTAAGCTGCCTGGCTGATGAGCAGGAGCCTCACATCCTGTGAGACTCTGAGCAGAATCTTCAGGGTTTGCCTGCTGCCTTCAGGCATCAACGTGCCTAGAAATGACACAGAGACCCGCACGTCAGCTGTCACTGCAAGGATCTCACTGAACATTAAAATACTTAAAATATATGGGCAAATACAATTTCTGGTGTAAAACGAGCCACTCACAGGTCACCTCAATTTCCCTTCAGCTTACTGCTGCCAGTGAGAGCAGATGGGGATTAAAAATAGGGGTCAATTTTTCCCCCTCATGACTCCAAGTCCCAAGCAGTATAGATGTCAATAAGTGCCACAATAAACTAGAGCTTGCTCTTTCCCAAAAGCCAGCAAAGTCATTCTGATGTTGCCTACTTTAGAAGTGTCGTTTAAGCCCAGTCAGCAACCAAGCTACCCCTGCTGAAACCATCACAAGAAGTAAATCGAGAAATGACATATTTTGAGACAAGTTTCTTAATTACTTAAGGGTTTTTAGCTAAGCCTTCTAATAATTTGGATTGCTTTTCACCTTGAAGCAATTTTGCCTCTGAAATACTCTCCTGGTCATAACTTATTTTGTCAAGTTGGCTTTTTTTTGGAAGATGTTTCCTTGGCCAAAATATTTTTTATGGATTTAAGCTGCTGCCAATTGCTTGAAAATTAAAGTGTGGGTAAAATTCAATGTAGATATTTCTGAGGACAAATAATGAGTTTGATATGTAGCAGGTATGATGGAGACTTTCACAGTTGTCTTGGGACCTGAGAAATATTTTCTTTTTTTGGTTCTTTTTTTTTTTTTTTGGAACAACACGGACACAGTTATTTTTCTCACAACATATAACATCTCAGCCACTTACACCTTCTTTTGGTCTGCACACACCGTAGAGCGTAGGCCAATCCTGTCCTCTTATTAATGGATCAGACTTTTGAACCTAATGGAAAACAAAGCACTGCCTCCACCAAAGGTATCGGGAAAGGATGTTACAAAGATGACAAAGAAAGTACAAGCACAACTTCTTGAGTGGGAAATGTGTATTGCTATAAAGCAATGCAATAATAGATGTAGGAACAATTGTTTTCACAAATAAGTAGGGAGAGAAAGGCCCAAAGTAACCTGGGGTTTCTTGTGGGATGGTTTTTTTTTTTCTTTTTCTTAAATAAGAAAGACTAAGTTACATATTGTCCAGACATTTGCTGGCTTAAGCTTAAAGGGCCTGTGTGTGGAGTATTCACACTGGGACTCTGCTCTTTTCTCTCAATAACATTATTTCAACTATTGAGTCGTGTTGCCACTGGGAAAATATGAACATTTCAACAAAGAAAAATAAATTGCATTTGTGTTCTCACTTCAACTCCCAGATTCTTGCTGGAGAGGAGCCAGGACAGTGTTTCGAGGTGCTGACTATCTCCTTCCAGCAAAACAGAACAGATGGGACTGAGCTAGGCTGGGACCCCTCAGCTAGATGCAAACACATATAACTCTTCTATCAGAGTAAGGCTCTTTCCTCCCCTTACCCTCTCTACTTGGAGTACCTGGGATCTCAGAATGTGGATATCTAAACACAGCAGCTAGGAGGGAGCAATGGCACATTTGGCTTGTGAATTGCACCATGTGCTGCTGAAGTTCAGACACTGACAGGAAAAGCAAGGTTTGCTTCCCTCCTTTGCCACCTGCAACCTCAGAAAAATCCCTCCACCATGCTCAGATGTAGTTTCCTTCCAATGCAACAGGAATATCCCCTCTTCCTGGAATACTGCTGTATACCAAAGGCTCCACAATAGCCTGACACTAATACTTCAAGGCCATGCAAATGAGAGGGCTCTACAATTTGTTCCTGTGTACTTGGTGTCAGTGGGCCCTGCCACTCTGCCAGCTTCTGCAAGATGTGCACAGCCACCACATTTGTAAATACAACCCTAGTGCATATCCACACAAACTATTCACAGGAGCTAGTTAAATAAAACATGGCATTTGTTGGCTGTAAGCAGTGGAGGGAGGGAGGGCATGAAACATGAGCCTAATCGGAATTGGGGAGCTGGGGTGAAGAGGGTTACAATCCACATTTACAGAACACTTTTTGAATACCAAAAGCTTTCCTCTTTATAATACAAAAACTTCGTTCACTTCAGTTCACTCACTATGAATAACGAACTGGGGAATTAAAAGCTTTAAACCTGTTAAAGAAGGAATATTAACTTAGGTATAAATATAGCTGAAATAATCCAGACAGTTTTATGACCTTACACCCCCAAACGAAGGTGAAATGCAGAATTCTTTCCCCAGGAATAGTGGTAAACACAGCTAACAGATGGAAGAGCTGAATGGAAATTTCAATAAAGTAGGCCACAAAGAAGCATTTGTAAGTGCAGGGGTGCTCACTTAAAAAAAAGGGGGAAAAAAAAAGAAGGCTAAAAAATGGAACTTTGTTTTATTTTGATAGAGTGCCAAAACAGTACTGCATTCCTTAAAGAGCAGAATAAAGGAACGAGTTAGACTGGCCTTCTCAACACCTCAGCAAAAGCCCCCATGGGTCTCATTTTGCTAGGATGACTATTTATATGACAGGTAAGGGAATAATTTTGTTGGATTCAGTTACACTAGGCCTCCCTGACCTCTGGGTCAAAAGAGCAAATGCAAAAGTGACAATGTGGATAATTGCCTGTTTAGGATAATGGAATACTGATTGAGGGTCAATTATTATAACACCTGAAAGATAAATGAGCTGATGTGAAAGGTTCAGCAGAGGTAGCAAACAAGAACTGTCTGCATGCACTATGCCATGGCTAATAATGCAGAGTACAGACTGCTGCATTTGATAGCAGGGAAGCACATTTCCTGAGCTGAACTACTAAAGCCGAGCAGTTTCCAAGCCTTAAAATATTTTAGTTTGTAAAACATGCCATAAAATAAAAAATTCAGCTCCACTGCCCAAACCTGCAGGATTAAGGTAATATTATTTAATATGCTACACAATTAATTTCCATTATAACCCTTGTCTGTGCCACATATCCCAGACTTATTCTTTCTTCTGTCTCCTGAGAGAACTCTCTTCCATTGCTACACAATTAAAGAAAACCAGGTTTGACGTTTGTATTACTAAATCCAACCAAAGGGGAAACACCATTCAGGCTGTTACTACAGAGAGCCACTGTGGTTCACAGGATTTTAAAAAAAATTAATTCTGTCCATAAAATGTTTTGAAACTTCAGTGCGTGTGACTGTCCTGGTTGTGCTGTTGCGCATTACTTTTGCATGGTATGATTCTCGAAATGCTTGTTCCTCACTTTGGTCTTCTTCCTATTTCCTGTGTCCCACAAAAAACAAAGATTCTTCTTTCCTCCTCTACACATCAGGATGGTATAGGCTTAAGTCTGGAAGAAAAGCATTTTCAAGGGAAAAGCACAACTGACCCCTCTTTAGGGTTACAATCCAACTAGAGGTCAGTCACTATTCTCTCCACTGAGTGTTTTGTCTGGAGAAAAGGAGACTCAGAGGAGACCTTCATTCTCTACAACTACCTGAAAAGAGGTGGTGGCAAGGTGATGGTCAGTCTCCTCTCCCAGGTAACAAGTGACAGGATGAGAGGAAATGGCCAGGTAAGGTTCAGGTTAGGTATCGGGAAAAATCTATTCACTTAAAGAGTTGTTAAGCATTGGAACAGGCTTCCTAGGGAAGCGGTGGCGTCACCATCCCTGGAAATGTTTTAAAAATGAGTAGATGTGGCACTTTGCAGTATGGTTTACTGGGCATGGTGGTATTAGGCTGAAGGTTGGACTTGAATATCTTGGAAGTCTTTTCCAACCTTACTGATTGAAGTAAGCAGACAGAGAGGGTTCAGATACCTAGAAATCCCACTTTGGTGTGAAAAAAATGTTTCCAGATAATTTGAAATGTCCATCTTCTTGTAGCATGAGATGAATGAGCAGTAAGAAACACATCTCTATGAACAGTGGAGCTCTGATAAAATGCCCTCAGTGTGAATATTCATGTCTCAAAAGTATGCCACAGCAAAAAGCGTTATGTAGAAAATATTTCACTCAAGTGAGATGAAAAGGACTCAGGAGATCTGCTGCAATGAACCCACAACTCAATATAAGCCTCTCCCAGTGCTTTTCCATAGCGGCATGAGAGGACCTTGCCTGCTTTTTCTCCTCAGGCTCTCTGTGAACAGGGATCTTGGGAAGAGCAGGAATAAGCACGTCTAGAGCTCCGTGACGCTGCCAGCGGAATACATTACAATAAAATAGGCTGTCAAGAAAATGAATATGTGAAACTATAGCACCTTCAAGGGGGCTTGAAAGTGACCACTGCATGAGTATACAGGGAGGGAAGGGACATTGCCCAGTTTGGCTGCAACAGTGTGAGTCACTGCTGCCCTGTGCCTTTATGCTAGATATGATTTTTCCTTTGGTTGCTATATGAATGTTGATCTTCCAAACTTGTAATCCTGTATCTTAGCACAAATCTGTCTTTTAAAAAAGTTCTAGCTATAATGACTATAATGCAGTAGCAAATTAATTTCTCCCCCCGTCTCTCCAACTGGCATATGACACTCTTATACTTCATTTATACTCATCATGTAAGCTAGTAAAAGATAAATGACCAGACCATGAGAAGAACTTGCAGTTGATTCTTATCTCTATTTTATTTGATTAGAGTATCACTACCCCTTCTTCAATACCACCAGCTGCAGGAAGAGTAATTTTGATGCCAAGCAGGAGTTTCAAATCCACAATGAACCTCCCTTTTCTATAAGGTAAAGGATTAAAACTAATCAACTTCATAACAAGCCAAGTGTCCTGCTAGAAACACCCCCTGGTAGGAACAACAAGTATGGAGAGTAAGTCACATGACTTCGGGTAAGAAAACAAAACAAAAAAATCCCAACCCTGGGCCACCGATCAAACACTGTCTCACAGTGACTAATTTCTGACTAGAACCCTACTGCTTTGGTTTTCCTTTCCCTCAGACAAGATGAATCATTGCATGCAGGCTGACAGAAACAGAAGGCATCCTTTTCCTTCAGCTGCCAAACCCCTCATGATTTTCCTGTATGACAAAAGTCCATCCGGCAGTGATGAGAGATTTCTGAAACTAGTTGAAGTCTTCAAGGCTTAAAAGATTATTGAAATCTCTTCCACTGTGGGGATAAGCTAGCTCTTATTTCAAATATGATGTATTTTCTATTCCACTGCATTCAGCTTCTGCAGGGAGCATATCCCTCAAATGTTCCACAGTTCAGAAATGTCTCTCATTTTACTCTCAAAGCTATTTATCTTCCTTGAAAATTTCCTGCCTCTGTGCTTTTGTTATTTAAAACACTTTGTAGCAGTAAAACCGAAACAAACCCAAACCTCTATAAGATGAGCTTACAGAAAGAAACACATAGTTAAAGAAATAAATCCCATGATGTTTCCAGTTCCCATGCGAACACAGTGCTTTTTGTTTCTTTGTCCCACACTTGGGTGCTGGCACTCTGAGGGGCATCTAGCAAAGAAACGCACTGCAATTTTTGTGGAGACCCCGAAGTTCAAAGCAGGGCCCCTTCTTTCTTCCCACCTATTTATGGGGCACTTGTGTTGCTACTTAGGCTATCCTAACAAAGCATCCACAAACAAAACTTGTTCCTGAAAATAATTGTGAAGAACCATGCTGGATATTTCGAATTTTCATAAACTGTGACAACTGTTAAACATGGGCCCAAATTCTCAGAAATTACAGGAATTGATTACTACAGTAAAACAGCAAGGAGCCCTCTGGAAAGCACCATTATCTTTTTGTTCTATAAAAGTCCCACAGGGGATTCTTGTTCTGAGGCTACTTGTAGAACATAATCAAGACTCCAAGAGTAGCTCTGCATGACTACTGTGTAACATCCACCAGGTAAAACTGGAAAGTGACAATTACATCTGTCTCTTGAAAGAAATGCTGCTGCTGAATGACTAGAGAACGAGCTGTGAAGCCAACTGATTCATTAGCCCAACTCCAGAAACTGCAAAGCAAACTTTCCTGCAATAGTGAGACAAGTAGCTTAGCCCCAAAAGAGACCAGCAGTGATTTTGCAAAGTATGAGAGACTTGGTGGTGCTCTGATTTGCTTCTGCTCCCTTTTAAACAGCCATGCTACCTCCCAGCCTGTTCCAGAAGGCCACTGTCCTGGAGAAGCAGGATGTGTGGGTAGTTTGCAAAACCATAAATTTGAATTGTTCTCTCAGAGCAAATGTAATACCCGATTCCACTCTTTATGTTTTGAGAATGTTAGATTCTGCCTTCTTACTTCTTAGTTACTATCTGATTAACTTAAGGGGGATGCTCCTTATGCTGAGGGCCTCTGTAACAGGGATCTGGGGCCACAGGAGCTGCCTCTGAGTGCTGGCATTTTGGCTGTTGTTGATTCCTCGATCAACTGTTCCTTTGCATGGTACAGATGTTACAAATGAGCCACTGGCTAACATCAGTCTGCTTGCACAGCACAAGCGTCATCAGTCTGGGCAACCTTGGACCTGTGGGCTCTTTGCTTCTTCTCAACAGATGGCCACAAGTTCCCTTCCACAGGAGGAAATCTCATCAAGTCCAAATGTCAAAAACCTTCTCCATTTTATCAGGGAAAAAAAAAAAAAAAAAGAAAAAAAAGCCCTGGAGGTGTCTTTAAAGAGATTCAAAAGAGAAAAAAGCCCTCCGGAGCAAAGGAAAGAAAATCTGGAGTGACAGCAAACTAGAAACTTAATGTATGGACAGTTAAGGAATCAAATGAACCCTAGAGTGTTTCAAAGGGAGAAGAATACCTGCCCTTGAATAAAGAATGAAAGATGAACATGATCTGTTGTTTACAAGATACAACTAAAGTGAGTAACTTTGGAAGAGGTTGATAGCAAATATATCTTCAGTAGCAGCCAATGCAACTAAAGCAGACCAAGTGCTGAAAAAAACCAGCAGGAAGAAACACCAGATTTTCTGCAAAACAGAAATTAACATTATCCCATCTTCAGCTAACTTACATAGCTTGAAAGATGGGAATAAATCAAAATCTAACAGATCTCTATCAATAAAGAAATTGATAAGTCTACTCTGTAAGCTGACAAAATTCTGAAGATCACTGATGAGGACTTAATGTCATTTTAAGTAGCCTCAAATTTTGGGGTTTGCTGAGTATGCTGCAAAAGACAATTGATTAGTGTATTTTTAGAGAAGACTTTGCAGAATGATAGAGAAGTAAAAGGGGCTTTTTTCTTTGGTAGTGGGCTGAGAAAATTCCTTCCCAATAATGATGCTGTTTGGCTTCATGGGAATACTAATGGTGCCAGGAGCTAGGGGTTTTTTGCTTGGATGTTTTGTTTGGTTCCTTGTTTTTTTCGTTTTTTAATTGAGTTGTCTCATTTACATTTCAGTAAACAGAAACATCCTTCAATGTTAAAGCTGAGATGTCAAAAAGGACATTCCACTAATTAACCTGAGCTCCAAAGCAAACTTACTGGAAGGAATCTAGAAGAAGAAGCGAAGAGCTGATCAGATTATGTACAAGAAAATAAGAGAAAAAATGGACAAACTTTTTTTTTTCCCCCTGTAGTTTTTGTCACTGATTCTTTTTCTCCTGGAAATAATAGTTTTGCAAGCAGCATCAATGTTATTGAAGACATAACTGAAGCTTCACAGTCTGTGTGATTAGAAGCAAACTTACAAGCAGATTCCTAAACAACAAACATGCTGCATTTATTAAAAAGGACTGAAGTCAAAGCAGCATCCAGACCGTTTTTAGAATTGCTATCAATATTCTACACTTATCTTTGTGAACAGTTTGATGCTGTTATGCTAAGCTACTAACAAAACCATGACAATAATGACAGAGAAGAGATATGTGACTGACTCAAATGATTCTCGAAGACACCCTCCCATCCCTTATGTGAAACCAAAACACCAACTGTAGCCTGCATTCAACCGTGAGAATTCTCAGTCAACACCACCATAGACTGCAAATGTACCCCAACAGCTCTCTACAGCTTCATCATAAAATCCCCAGATATATGAATAAAGAGAGACATCTGGAACAGCATCCCAATTTAGCTTGGCCACTGCACCTTAATATTCGGCATCGCTACTGTCCCCAGGCTCGTTTTATATGAGAGATTTCCCTTCTCATTCTGAGTCTTAAAACTACACACCCCACACCCTCATACCTCTCCATCTTCTTCCCAGCCTGCCTTCCATGACCCTTGCATCAACGAGGAGCCCAGAAGGCAGGAGGGACAAGTGTGACCTAGAAAGGAGGATTTGCCTTGCCATGGTTGAGGGACGTCAAGAGAATAAACTTGAATGTGATGTGCTACAGAAGGAAACTCCTGAAACCAAATTTTCTGTTGTTTTGTAACATCTTACAGGTTTAGGGGCAATGGTGATTAGAAGAGGAAGAATGAAGGAGCATGAAACATCACATTTCAGAGGAAGAACTAAAATTAACATCAATAGGCAAACTCCCTGATTAAAGGGAGACTTATAAGAAGAAAAGTTAATGAGCAGTTACAGTGAGCACTTGAGACTTTCAAGTTTTTAATATACAGATTACAATGAAGACATCTTTCCTGCTGTTCTCCATAAGGTTAATATTCACAGAATTTTAAAGAAATGGTGACCTGCTCCTGCTTGGATGTTCCACGCAAATTCTGAGAATGTGCAGGAGGGGGAAAAATTAATTAGCAATGAAGTGACAGCAATAGAAAAGTCTTCTGAAGCATAGGCTTAAGTTTTCACTGAGAAAAGATCAGAGCTGTTTTCATCTACCTTTTTCAAAACAGTATCTTTAAATTGTTTCTATAATATAATAGGATATTGTAACATCTGAGATGTGGCTAGCACACGCTCTGTATTGAAATATCTAAAATGGACAGGAAACTTGAAAATGGTCGGCATGGGCTCCCCAGACATGCCACAAACCATTTTAAAACCAGCATGCCAACAGGGAGCAAGGTAGACAGCGATATACTAATTTATACTTCGCATGTAGCTTAATCAGCCATACCAGAAAATAGATGTTCAGTTTTCCCCTAGGGGTAAAAACATTTATTTTAACAATAGTAATTTGCTTCAACAGGTCTGTATCAATCCCTTTCCTTATTTACAGAGAAATAAACTGCTTTCTGTTTAGATAACATTCTCTTCAGGGCAGGCGCAGCTTATCGGGGCTGCCTGCTGCGAGCCCGGTCCAGGCTGCAAACAATACACTTTTACCAACTCTACTGCCTTGAAATCTGACAACATAAAGTAAAGCACAAATTGCTTTCCGAAACTTTCTTCAACTTTTGTCAGCATAGCTGGGAGAGACTTGGCCCATTTATAGCAAAAGTGAGACAGATTGAAAGTATGTGCGTGTCAACTGGCTCCTGCAGGGAAAATCCTGGCCATGGGCTGGGCATCCTGTCTAGGAATTTAACCAGCCTCTCACTGAGGTGTGACATATTCTTCCAATGGACTTTTAATCCATTCACTCAATAAAATGCACAGAGATAAAACCAGCAGCAGCCAGGAGCAAGAAACCAGTATTTTGTGCCACTCTGTTCTTTCATCACTTTCCATTCACGCACCTCTAACTCACCCTCTCCTGCAGACTTAACTCCATCACCGTGACCAAGTTCAGTGAACTCTTGGAGCAGGAAAAACAGCTTTTCTCAGTTGCTCTGTATTTGCAGGGACATGAAAACCAGCTGACACAGTCAGCCTGCCCTGGAGGAGCTGCCCTCCAGGCCTGTCCGTGTCCGGCAGGAATGGCAGGCAGCAGCGAGGCAGCAGAGTGTCCCACCTCCAGCACCTCCAGCTGCCACCAGCCCNNNNCAGCCCCTGGAAACATGCCATGGATGAACTCCATGCTGTGTAAACTGTCTGGTGTGCCTGCCTTTTTTTCATACCATGATCTGAGCCAGATTGGCAGCTTTAATTATCATTTTCCCTTCCAGCTGGCCTATATCCACTTACGTTTGAGGCATCATTCTGGAGCAGTCTCCAGGTTTTAAGAAGCCAAACTCTCCCCATGGCTGACACTTCTGCAAGAGGTCTCAGAAAAAAATCCCTGGGTTGAAATTCTGGCAGGGCAATGAAGAAGGGGTTGGTCAGGTGGCTCCTAGTTGCACTGGCATTAAATAAATAAATAAATAAATAAATAAATAAAATAAAAGAAATCACCTTTTCTTTTAGAGAAATTAATCTCAAAAGCCCTTGGAGGTCCGTCCTGCAGCAAGAGACTCTACTTCAGGGCAAGGGCAGACACGCCGTAGAGCTCTCGTCTCTGCTTTGATAAACAGCCTGGTCTTTGCACCTCCTGTACAAGACTAATAAACTCTATAAAATATCAAAATTACAATTACCAGGGGATACATCAATAATCCAGGGATTTCACTGTTGGCTGTGTAGTGGCTTGGTGTGCTGTGACCCACTGCCTTCAAAATTATAATCCCTTCACTGAACGAGACACAATTAAAAATAATATAATATTTCAAAGAACTAAGTGCTCCCATATGGAGATCAGTTCTTTAACTGTTGTAATTTGCCAACTCTTAATATGCTGGAATTGTTTTAATGAAATATCCTGTGCTATTATGTAAGTACAGTATTGTTTCCATTCACACTTCTGTTCTACACCACTCTTCCAGATGTTCTACCCACCAACTCGAGATGGGAAAAAAAAGTATTTACACATGTATTCATATATAAATATGTATGTGTATACGTAAATATATATGTGCATAAAAATCAATTAATAAAATGAAACCTAAAATTAAATGTTTTTTGCATTTGAAAGAAATTCTCTGGGCATGTCTTAATCTTCTTTTAACAAACCTGCCATCATATAACTCAAACCCTTAAATTTTCACAATCCTAAGTTGCAATAAAAACAAGAATAAAAGTTTACTAGAAGGTCAAAAACTGTCAAGTATAAGCAAAAGAAAATACAGAGATGCAGAAGCAGGAGAAAGGTCAAGTGCTTCTGAAAATATTCAGGTACTGTACCTTCAAGTATATTGCAGCAGTAGGTGACTGGTTACTGCTGTTTTATTTAATAAGACTTCACATAAATTCCAGCTGCTAACCATGTGATAAGTCCATCTCAGAACAGAAGGGCTTCTATTCTCCTGCCACACTCTGATCCAGACTTCCACCCACCTCACTGGGAATTACAGTCGTACTGAGGGCTGATCCCAGGGACCGTTTTCCTGTGCTCACATTTGATTATAATGCGTGAGCTGTGTGAACGAACAATCTTAGGATTTAAGGAAAAAAACACCTCATTTTATGTAACCCTATATGTGGTATGGTAATAATTCTGGGGCCTGACTGCACAGCAATTTTCTCACTGCTTTAATGCAGTGATGGCACTTTTTCTAAAACAAAGAGGGGAAAAAAAAGAAAGAAAATGCACACAGGAAGAAGAAGAATTAGATTAAAAGATTATTCATAATTTCTGACTTTTTCTCTTCTTGGTCCTTTCCTCAATCTCTTTTTTCACTGTATTCCAGTTATCCTGTTGCTTAATACACAACTCTTTAATCTGTATTAAGGGTTTAATACTTTGCAAAATGCTGAGGGCCCTAAACCTTCAGCTTTTTCCGCCAGTTTTACAAAGGAAAAATATTTTTTTTTTCTGGGCAGACTGCAGCTGTTCTGTAACTCCTGTAGCAGTGTCAAGTGGTGGTAGGTTCTGCCACACAAAAAAGGATTTTTCTGTGCAGGGAGGAGGAGGAGGAGGTGGACTGGAAGATCCACATGGCACATTTCTGTCCAGCTTTGACACTATGTGACTGATAGGTACATCAACTAAACAGGAATGGGGAAAAAGAAACAATGCAGATGCTGATTGACTAGCAAAAAAATGCTACTTTTATCCCCTAAAAAAAGGGTACTTTTATTCTTGTCTCTTCAGTGGTCTGTTTTCCATCTTCTATGTGTAGTTTTTGTACACTTTGATAGTTGGAAATAAAATATTTACAACTGGGAAAATAAGGAGATACTTCCTGTTTTATAGTGGAGGTTTCTGAAGATAAAAGTAGTAACATAGTTTTAGTTACATTTTTCCCCATAAAAATTGTGTTTTAAAAATGACAATTCTGATGACAGAAAAAATATTCTATTAAATATTTAGTTGTGAAAAAAGATTTAAATTAAATATTTACTATTAGTATATGCTTCTCTCAGAACAAAGTAAAGGTATAAGTGAATGCCACATTTTGTTCTACTCTTAAAAAGCATACAGACAGTGCTGTATATTAAAGTGGTATGTAGTGTTTTTTCACTTTAACATTTTTAATCTCTTTGCAATGTTCCTCTTAAAGGAAAAGTTAATTATTTCTCACACAGTCTATAAGCCTTCCTCTGGAGACCTAACTCAAATATCTGTAACATAAGCTGAAACTACATTTAATAACGTCCACTGTGCCAAATTCACTCTTTAAAAAGTAAGAACTTTGAAATTACAGCTTTAGTGTTTAAAAAAAACATGTGTATTAATGGCAGGCTTTTTAAAACATTGGAAGTGCAACATTGGAAGTCAAGAAAGACTGTGACAGCCTGGGAGGGTGGGGAAGACACCCCTGACCAGTGACCATAAGGTCACAAAGAAATCCAGACCTGGAGATTCATCTGTAGCCATCTAAATGAAGCACACCAAACATGCAGGCATGAACTAAACTATCAGAAACACTCTTCCCAGCTATTTGTAGAAATAAAAAAAAAAAAACAAAAAACCAAAAAAACAACAACAACAACAAAAAAAAACCCCAGGTGCTGTTCCAAATTCGTATTTCTCTGCTGCAAGCTGAGTTAAGCTCCAGCTGCAGCCCTTCTGCCTCTGGAGCCAGCAGCCAGGCAGCACAGCTTTCACTCAGGTGCAGCCTCCGCTCAATGCTCTCACGTCTCCGAGCATGGGATGTTTTTGTCAGGCACGATGCTCTTTTTGCATTTTTTTCCAGGGTCTGCACACTGAGCAACTTCAGACCATGCAGTGACCTGGTGCAGAGTCATGCAGGGAAAGGGTGGGAAAACCGAAGGAGGCTTGCTGAAAGGGTGACCACAGTAGTTTGGGATGATTATACAAACGGCTCTGCATCTTTTGATGTTTCCTCTTTTCTAATAATAAGATGGTCATCTGCACGCTTTGCTTTCTGAGAAATGCTGCTTCATTTCTCTCCCATAAAAATGGTCTGTTTCCTCTCAGTGAACAAATTAGAGGAAGAGACCTACAATAATTTACAGTACATTAGACTGTTATTACTGTGCAATGATATAAAATGGTGATTATACTAAGTGAGAACTTTAGTAAAATTCATATACTGGAAACAGAAGAGTAAATTGAGGTTTGGTGCTGCATGTCTGAACTCAAACCATCCAGGGCGACATATAAATTCCAAATCCCAATCAACTTACTCATTCATGTAGTTTCATCATGATTATTCAAGCACTGACAATGTGTTCAGGTCATAACAAATAAAGAAGACGAGAAATTAAAAGGCTGGTTTATGTGTCTGTGACAGGCACCATTTGGCCTCCTGTGCCAATGCATCATAGCAAGACTCTGGGTCTTGCTATCGTGGCCTATGCACACACTGAACATTTCTTAGTACGGCTTAGAACAGGAAAATAGGAGAGATAACTTGTTAGTTCCTGCTTACTACCAAAGCATGAGAGGCAGAGCTCTGTTAAACGGGACCTGCTTCACAGAGCTGATAAAATTCAAGAGTTCAACAGTGTCATAGCCTGGCATCCACATTAAACCTTATTTTTTATTAGTTAATGCATGTGCTACATTTTAATGGATGCTAATGTAAATAGATGTGCTTATTATGACTTTAGTGCAGTCACAACAGCTTAATAAAGCATTTTTATTGTCATCATTTATTGCCACATTCTTTTCGCACTTAGAGTGGTGCAAGTCCAAAATAGCCCCCTAGAAGTCATGGGTTTACCTAGGTGTAAATCTGCGGTTACTTTAGATGTTTATTGGCCTGAAAGGAGACTCTGGCTCATAGAATCTAAATATCACTTTGATTTAAGCGCTGCTGAGTTTAAGCAGACTGTAACCAGATACTGAAGAATCATTCTAGCTCAGGAGGAGAGAAGTAATAATTTTAAGTAGGGAAGAATTCTATTCCTTTATATATCTTTTAAAAAAAATTATTTTTAAATAAGATGTCGTGCTTGGACTATGAAATAGCCCAACACATTGAAAAAAAAAAGAGAATTTGTATCCCAGGAAGGGTTTGTACACAAGAAAATGTAATGAAGGATTTGGGACCACACAAAGCAGTGCTGAAATGCAACTGTGCCTTAAATGAGCACAGCCATGTTTAAGATGGCAAATTTATGTCAGAGGGCATGTTATGGCCAGAAGGGAGAAATAAGGGGACCTCTCAGATGCATGGGGAAGACCTACAGAAGAACATAAAGCATGGGAGGTCACACACGACTCCAAGTACAGCTGCAGAAACAAAGCTGGCCTGGCATTTTATGAAAAGTCATCAGATTGTGAACACTCAAAAAATGCTATTTACACATCACAGAAAACAAATAACGAAAAAAAAGAAGCAACTCTAGGAACATTGTTCCCCTGAGCCAGAGTTGGTGCACTGACTAAGAAGAAGTTGGTGCCAGAAGATCAGATGCTACAAAAGATGACACCTAACTGAATGCATGACTCAAGTACCACAGAACGTGTTTCTGGAAGGACACAGCTGACCACAGATGAGCACGAGAGATCTGAGAGGACATGCACTCAGACTGGCAACGTTCTTAGCAGTACATAGGGACACAGATGCTGGAACCAATCACCCCAGCACAAATAAGGGCATGGCTCATTGACATGCCAGCAGCACCCTGGCAACAGCATACACACAAAACCGCACAGAAAACACCGCGTTGCAGTTATCACAATAAAAAAAACCCCTACATGGAGGTATTTACCACAGAGCAGCTGAAATGCCGTGGGTATCTTCTGGTAATGCACTCTATATCCAAGACTGGTGCTTTCCACAAACAGTTTTTCCTTGTGTCAGCAAGCTCAGACAGGAGAGCATGTTTTCACTCTAACCAGTCGGGTGCTTCTTGCTTTTTTTCTACCCAAGCTCATTCGATTTAATAGCTCTTCCTTACAAGACTTCACCATGACTCAAAATTTACGAGGGAAGTTTTCTAAAGTAAAGGGATGAGCAGGTGCCTGGTTTTCACCGACTACCACCAGCACCTGGCTCCTACATGTGCTGTAGAACATCTCCCCAAACTGGCTTTGTAACTGCCTCTGAAAAGGAGGCTGGAGAACGGGCAATCCAGCTGGCACTTGCTGCAGCCAATATGCCCACGGAGCTGTGAGAAACTTTTGCAGTGAACTCCCAAATATCCTATGGATTTCAGCTTCATTACAAATCAGGCCAAGTTTGCCAAAATGTCTGCAGAGATCCATGTATCTTTTTGCAGACTTAGCTGAAATTATGACTTCAGGTAAAAGCCACAAGAAAAATACATGGTTGCTGTTTCTTCCCAAAGCCAGGCAACTGCTGGCAGTTTGGCACCAAACCCACAAGTCGAACATAAAATGCAAGACAGGAAAAGTAAATGAAGGAATATTTCCTATCAGCCTCTGCAGTCCAGAGCTGCATATTGTTACATGCCTTGGAACACCAATTTGAAAGGTGGGGAAATAATGAAATACAAAAGAAAGACAGGAAGCTGAAGTGAGAATCTTCTGATGTGCTAATTAATTCTTGATTCATTCTTCTGCTGCAGGCGAATAAGAAACTATTAAAAAATTACACAAACGTTTGTGCAAGCTGTGGGCCCAAATTCTGGTTTCTGTTAATCAGGCAGAAACCGTTTACGCTGACTATGGCAGAAATAAATTATTCAAACTGACGTAAGCCCATGAGGCACAAACATTCCTTACCCCTGGACAGAAAAGAACGCACCATTTTTTGGCCATTTTTTTAAAGTTTAGAATCCTGAATTTGAATTAATGCAAAACAATGGGGAAAAAAGCTTGCTTTCAAGAACACCCTCATCAGATTACTCTTTTAAGCAAGCTAACACTGTAACCAGACTGAACCTAACTTTTTCTCCCTGGTTTTTTTCAAAGGTAATGCAGGAATATTGGACAGAGAGAACGTAGCAAATCCTCCAATTCTTTGAGCAGAGCAGCTTGGGGAGCTATACTCAGACCTTGAGCGGTGGACTGGGGCTGCACATCTCATCAAAGCACTCACGTTGATTACAAGGTCTTATCATCCCCCTGCAGTCAGTCATCTGTCAACAACACAGAAGGTCACACCTCTCATCTGTCAGTAAGTGATGAGGCTGAGGATTTCCCCAAATGAGGGATCTCCAGTCCCAGATGGAAGCAGCAACCCAGCACTGCTTTGAACAGGCCGTTTTGCTTGCATTTCTTGTGCTGCCCCACCAGCTTCTCACTCCTGGAGTGCCACAGCACCCCGGTTTGGAAGCGGTTCTGAATGCAAGTCTAGACCTACCACTGACAGCAGGACTTGAAAACTGCCCCAGCCTCAATGTACATTGCAACTACACATGCAAATGGTCTCTTTGGCAGAACACCAAAATGCCACTAACCCACAGCACAATTAAAAAACCTAAGGTGAAAAAGTTGTATTGATTCCTCGCTCTCACACCTACACAGGTCTTTTGTGGCCATAGCTATTGAAGGTCTGCCTCTTCAAGGAAATACATCGTGCCTGAAACCTATGCTGCCTAAGAGGCACATTTTGTTTCCTCAAAGCCAGCTTAGTTACTCCCACACAAAGCTACAAACATTCCCTAAGTCTCTGGAAATCCCAGCCTTGGCTTGGCTTTGTAGGGACATTCTTGAGAAGGCTGCCATTAAAATGGAGCATTCCCTTTTTGGAGACCCAAGCTGGGGCCTGGAGAAACACAGATCTCTGTGGCCAGGTGGAGAACTGAATATGACCTCTACATTTCACACTACATAAGCACAGCTCTCACTCCACAATACCATTTTGCTCACAATGTAAAGAAAACACGTCATTTATTCACAGATTTTGCACTGATAATTTCCCAGAAGCACACTTTGCCCTAGGCAAAACACAATACATTTTTCCTGCAAAAAGGCTGTCATGAACTGAATCATTGGAGATATTTTCTGAATTGCTTACTTTAAAATACTTCTTTTAACACAGTTGCATGTTTTCAAACCCAGCTTTAGGGATGCTTTCTGAAATTAATTTTAACAGTGAAAGCAAGTCGGTGTGATGTCCATCACTTTCAAGATAAAAAAGGGGTTTGCCAGATATGGAGCCATGTAACACAGAAGTATCTTGCATTTAAAATTTTACAAGCATGCATGTTTACTGAATCACACCTATGTTAAATTGAGCTGCAGAAAAAGAAATTACTTTTCTCACCTCCTCTCTATCTCACAAATATGAAAAAATCTGATCAAATCCACAACCAAAAGCCTAAAACTACTGAAGCTAATCACCCCTCAAACCCGTGCAGTGCACAGATTTCACCAAGAACCTAATTTTGAGTAATTTTTTCCCCCATGGTTCAGCAGTAAGAATTCAACCAAGTGTTCTGGTTTTCTTCCATGTCTGGGCAACTTTCCAGAACTTCTAAGCCCAAGAGGCAACTTCTAGTTCTATCTAGGTTGCATTCCTTTGTGCTACTCACCTGATTCCTCCTCCTTGATGCCTTTTGCACAAAATACAAAGGCAGCTGCAATGAGAGATTCCTTCACAAAAATGGTGCTGCAGTGCTATCTTTAAAAAAATTGAAAATCTTATGAAGAAACTGAGAAAGCATGACAGTACTCCAGGAATCTAGAAAACAGTTACAGGATTTTGCACACTGCATACACTCGTGCTTTTGCTTAACCAACTGATCCCTCATTTCAAATAACTTCCTCTAGTCAAAGCAGTTGCAACACCTCCTCAACTGACCAGACAGAAGGATGCAAAACATCATTCTACCAAGCTTTACCTCCTTGTTTTCTGATTATTCTAGGATCTCATTAGCCCTGGTGTGCATATCAAAAGGGTAACATGCACATAAGACGGCAAAAGTCAGAAAAAAGGAATAATCTTGTTTTTTAAAGGGGGGAAAACCTAAAGAGCTCAAATGAAGATAATATGTAAAATCAATGCTCTACTTTTGAGCACCTCTAGGATTTTTGAGACAACCAAGACCTGCACAGAACCCTAACACAGCTAAGGAATTTTCTTCATCTCATGTTTAATCTGTTTTTTCACTCCTCCAGCTTCTTCATCAGGTTTCCATGTGCCTGTTTCACTTTTTAAAACTCCTGTTGTCCCAATAAACAGCTTTCTGTTTACATACCATATGCCTCAAAACCTTTTCTTATGGCATGAAAAAAAATTACCAACACAAAAAAATACTTTCCCCTATATCCATTTGCTTCTAAGATATTTCATCTCAATCTTTGTAATGGTTCTCTTCTAATCCAAAACCCTTGAGGCATTTTAGAATGTAAATGAGTGATTAGAGGCATTCCTGCTGTAATTTATACTCTTTGTAAACCCTAATTGTTCTGAGCCAAAGATTTCTTTTTTCCTAAAGTGCCAAGTTTAGTAGGTTTCAAGGTGTACAGCAAGATGTATCCAATAGGTTAGACTTGAATAGATTCTGGCCTATCTCTGTGTGCGTGTTATGTTTCATAATTCAAAATATAAGATTTGAGTGGTTGGGAAAAAATATTTTCAATTACTAACTGAGAAATGCTTTTCATCAAAATGAAAATTATGTTTTGAATTTACAAAGATCATGACTAGCTCTAACGTTAAGTAATTTCACTGAGGTCACTTTAGGGGCAAAGATGAAAGAATACAAATATTAGATCTTGTACTTTGCTATTAAATTGTAAAGCAAACAAACCAAAACCAAACCATAAAATGCATGTTGCAGATTCACTGACTGCACAGTGGAGTAGCATAACATGGGATTTTCAGTGGCACTTGCTTGGAATGATCCATAAGAGTTCATGTATTGGTGCCCAGGTAAAAATAGGGTCATTTTAAATCCTGAACTAATAAAAATCTTCATACTTTGTCTCCATGCACTCTACATATTCACACACACGTGACTAAGGAGAAAACTCTGGAGGCATGATAAAACCATGCAAATCAACAACACTATGTGATGGCTGTACAGCATGAAGACATCAGTTTGCACGGAAATGTACACGTAATTTATGTACACGAGCACACACTATGCATAGAGGTGGAATATCTCAAACTAACATGCAGGAAATGCAAATAAATCATGTTTTTGTTATAGAGACAATATACTTATCTTTCTAACTAGTGAGCAGCTGAAATCTTGTTTCCTCAGCCCAACATAATTTCATGCTTAATTTACAGAAAGAGAATACCCAGTGACTGTCTGAAGGGAGAGAAAATATGGGCAGTATAACTGTACAGGACCTGCTACTCTGCTGTTTGGCAACCAGAGGGGCCTGTGTAGTTTCTACCCTTCAGTGCATCAGAGTAAGATTCCAGCAAAAACACATGTTAAGGGGGGGGAAGAAGGGAGGGCTGGGTGTTCAGCTGAATGAACTTACTGTTACCTTTTTTTTTCTAACATAAGTCTTCTTTTTCCTGATACTGTCTGAATTTGAAACATCTAATTTAATACATTGAAGGGCCCCGTCTTCCTTTTATTTCCTGTCTGTACTGGAGCAGTCGCCTGTTTCAATTATGACTTTCTCCAGCTCCTACATTTTTCGTGCTCCAGCTGGCTCAAAGTGAACTTCCTTGGAAGGTAAAATGCACTAACTGTGCTGATCAGAGACTGATAGCTGGAAAGCCACAATATTTAATAGCTGAGCNACAAAATTTTGAGCCTAAACAAAAGGATATTATATAGCTTCATGTTCAATTAAGGCCCCATTTAATATACATATATATATATATAGATATATATATACACACACATAGAACTGCAGACTGCTTACATAAATTCATACTTTTATGGTAAATTTCATCCACTTCTATGCCTGTGTGTTAAATGTTTCTTTCCTGCTTTTCAGTCAGTTAGTGCTGACTGGGGACTAACTCGGTGCAATTATTTTAAAGAACAGGATTGTGGGATTGATATGGCACTACTGCAAAACACTGTCCAGCTAAAAATAAGATTGTTTTGTAGTCAAGATGGAGGGGAAAAAAAAAAGTCTCTGAGCTGTAAACACCAGTGAATGTATTTTTTTCTGCTTTATGAAAACCACAAATCTTTTTTTTCCCTTTTCCTTCTTACTCATAGGGCAGTTTAATTACAGTTTAATCTCTTTCAGTAAGCACCCCTTGAGACCTTATTGTCAAAGTACTGTATTATCAAGGCTACAGCTACAATTTACTGCAGTAGGTGGGGGCTCCCTTTAGAAAGGCCAGAAGGTACCAAAGAAGTCAAAAGAAAAAAAAAAAGAAAATAGAAAAGGAGTAGTTCAGTTACTTTATTATTAACTAACAGTGCAAAGCTTTACTGGACCCTAGAGGTCCTAGTTCAATAATTAGAGAAACTCTGTAACGGCGATGGCCAACGCTCCCCCTCTGTAACACGCTTGCGTCAGTAAATCTGAATGAAAACGTGAAGTTAACAAAGTTGTTCAGTGCTCTGTTTGCTGTGGCACCTTAGGAACACGGGCTTGGGGAGGCAGGGGAAGACGTTAATGAAGCGTGTTGTGAGGTGTGAAATGCAAAGCAGAGATATGTTGGTTTATAGGGCAATATTGAAAATAAGCAGGAACTAGTAATTTAAATTAAAAAATAATCTACAGATCTTTGCCAGTTTTGTTTTTAAATGAACTTGAAAGTATTTCCCCGAGATGTGAGAATGACTTTGTGTGTAGAAAACCAAAATTAATTCAACCTAGCAACGTAGAGGATGTTGCATCAGCTATTTTCTCCTGCTGTTTATACTTACAAGTACTTACTTACAAGTACTAAGAAACAAATGCAACTGAGAAGAGAAATGGTCCAGTATGAAATTACTTGTGTTATTGAGGAGAGCACAGCTACCTGATCTTTCAGGTATGGTTTAACTGTACGTTTGCATAGGCAATCAAATTATAACCCATGCACACAGGACACAAACATGGCGTAGTGAAATCTAAGTGATGCGTTACTAATATCCAGGAATGATATTTTTCCAATCATTTTTTGTTAAAGAACCCAACTCTACCTTCCCCCGTCTGCTCTGTCACAAGTGTTTACTGCACATGGCAGGAACTTATTGCCAAGTGCACAGATATGATACGGTATGCAGACAGTGACCTAAAGGGAATATTTATTTCTGTGCAGTGTAGCAGGTTATGGTTACAGCTATCAAGCTGTTTCAGTCACTGATTTATTCACCCAGAAGAATAGAAACAATATTTTGCTAAATCTGTTTCCTATTAACTTTTCCTCCCCCCTGCCATGGCCACCCCCCTTCAAGATTCCTAAAATGGATGAAGTCTCTTCTCAGCCACAAACCAAGGTATACTGTACATAAGAATTCCCTCATCCTTCAGGCAATGATCAAGGAACAGGATATCCTGGTTAATACTAATGCAGGAAGAAGGTTTGCTCATTCTCACAGACTTTTCAACCCACTGGTGCCTTCTGAACCAGCCTAAGGCATGCTTTCCTTTTTGTCTCTGGGAAGAAAAAAAAAAGGGTGGGGGGCAGAGATTATTTTGAAAGCTAAATCTGCCATGTGACAAGGTAGAATGGCACTGCAAACCCATGCTCTGTGACAGGGCAGACCATATTTGATGGCAGCAAGGAGACACATTCTGAGTGCTGCCTGTTTTCCAAGAGCCATTTGTATTGGTAGGGTGCCCTATCCCTAAGAGTGCTGAAGGCCAGGCTGGGTGGGGCTCTCAGCAACCTGGTCTAGTGGAAGGTTCCCTACCCATGGCAGGGAGTTGGAATCAGAGGATCTTTAAGGTCCCTTCTTACCCAAGACATTCTATGATTGTATGATTCTTTGATTGTGTGGTTGTATGAGCTGTGCTCCCAGAGCCTGCACCACTTCTGGACAGAACTGGGCGTTGAGGCAAATGTTGCTAAAAGTAGTAACAGCAGCCACGACAACAGAAGATGTTCCGATATCTGGCTGCAGAACGTGGAGAAGCAACCAAACAACCTGCAACTGTGGGTGACAAAAAAACCCCAACAACCCCCCCAAAAAACCATCCACAAACACAACCCATAGAAATAGTAAGATACCTTCTAGTCCCTCTGCTACTTCACAGAATTGGCCTCTTAAGAACAGAAAAGCAATCCATACAAAGAAAAGTCAGTTGTACAAACAAGTGCAAACTATCCATTTTAACACGTGCAAACACATACCTCACCATTTAAATATCCACTATCTTCTTGTTTCCTCACTCCTGTTAAATTGCCATCAATTAACACAGATGTTGAGGAGATAAGGTTTTTAATAACTGCCTTTATTTCCCAAAGCAAATGTTTATGCCAGTAGCACAACACCTTGTTATTTTAATTCATTTAAAGGCATTATGCAAATAGCAAGATCTAATCAAGTGACAAACGTGTTAGCCACATGAATAACCGAGCAGCTTTTGGTCTTACTCTTTAACACAGATGATATGGGGGGGGGCTTTGGTTAGGCTTGCTTTATATTGGTATAATCTCACTAATTGAAGGGGAAATAATCCTGATTTATATCCATATGAGTCATGAGCACAACAAGAACCACAATCATTTAGGCGTTAAAAAAAACCCCAAAAAGCAACAGAAAAGTTTTTCCTGCTAGATACAAATCACTTTGAAAGAAATGAAGCCAAACTTATTTACCTACACACACAGCTATGAACTCATGCAATGAGATTATATTAATTCCCCACAGTGTTGCAAGACTTCCTTCTAGTGAGTCAAACAACTCCATTAGGAGAATGCAGTCAAGGTGAGAAAGGAATTAAACTTCCACAATCAGTTCAGGAATAGTGCCGAATTCATTCTTGCTTATCGCAGGGTGATTTTGCACTACTAATTTTTTTTCCCTTCAATGTTATTTTCCAAGATTTTTTTATGCTGGTGTAAGCCACTAATATTTTGGCCATTTTCTGCACTGCCTAGACCTACTAAAAACCATGACTCATAAAATGAGGATTTAAATCTTCCCAGAATAAATGCATTTTATTTCTCACCCTGCCCCCTCCTTCCCCACCCAAGGTTTCTAGTATAAATGGCTGGTAACAGCTCAATCGAGTGCATAAAAGCAATTGAATAAATAAAACTATGAAGTAAGTGTAAAATATTAGTGTCCAGACATGCAAGATGTATGCAGGTACTACGAAACTTCCACAGCTGTACGTGCCTGGAACTCATGCGGTGCCACAGGTTTAACAGGACCCGCTACCAATAAGAGTTTTATTTGCTTAATAAATTACATTCAAAAGCACAATAGTCCGGGCTCTTAGCTGTAAAATTGCCAAATATTGTCAGTGATTGCTCTCTGGTTATAAATAGTAAAATAATGTACAGCTCATTAGATTTTTGATTCCCTATGCAATTCTTTCTAACCATTACTCAGAAACATATAAAAAGCAACTCTACATGACATTTTATAGAGGTTATAAATTGCTATGAGGAGATGACATGGGATAAATCTGTAGGCAGGGTGAAAGGGACTCAGCCAAACCAAATGTGTAAATTAAGAGTTCGGGCAAAGTGTAGGGCTACACGAAACAATACTGAAATCATAAAGACAGACGGATAAGGATTAACTGCAGCAAAAAGAGGTTTACACTGATGGAAAAAACACCAACAGACCTCTCTGCTGAAAATAGGTAAGTTAGCTGTGCCTGGTAGTATACAAAAGTCTTAAAATCAAACCTATTTCAAGCAACTTTTATATTCGAAGAAAGATTAATTAAACCTGGAGAAGCATTGTGCAATGGTCATCTCACTTATATGAGACAAAGTTGCAGGATTTTCTATTTACTTTTCAAGATGAGTTTTGGCAGCTCTACAATAATTTTACTGGTCCATAGGGAAGATAGTTGTTTCACTGGACAATGTTCCCAGAAAATTAAACAAGTTTCTTCTTTCTTTTTAAATATAAGAACTAATTTTTTTAAAAGACACACATAACAATGATTTTATTATTATGCATTTACATACTTAGTCAACATATGAAAAAATACTTTGAAACTTCCCAACACAGGCTTACAGGACCCATCACAGTATTTCCTTTTAGCATTAGGAAATCAGGCAGAGAAGCTTTTCCTTCAGTGCATATCTCGGTCTCCTTGTGTGACAAAAAGATCTAGAGAATACTGCACAGGAATTCTTGCAATCTTGCAAAATTCTGGGTGCTTTTCACAGGCTAGAATTGCCTCAGCTCCCTGGATGAAATCCTGAGCCTGTGATCATTTTCTTACACCTTAATAGAGGTCAAAGTCAGGAAGGACATCCATAAGGGACATGTCCATAAAGTTCAACAGGAATAGGTCTCACCTTAACATCGAGGCACTCAAGTAAAGCCAAGCGCTGAGGTTTGTGTATTTGGTTCTTTCTGGATATTAAATTGAATTAATGAAATGCAAAATGTCCTAGAGTAACAACTATATTGTCTCCCATGCTTCTCAGAGAGACTTTCAGAAAAAGAGGTTTTTCCTTCTCTATCTGTACAGTATTAAAGTCCTCTTTGCTAGGGCTGAAGTTGGCATTTTCTGTTCAAATTACTCCATGTCCTCACTGCTATGCAATAAATGTGAACCCAAATATCTTGGTATATGTATTTCATAGCTTGGACAGTATGTAATAAGCATTTCTCCAGCATGAAATGTGGCAACTCTTTTGGACAAAAACCATGCTGGAAAACTGGAAGATATTTTGACAACCTCATTCAAAATAAAAGACTTCACCAACTTATATCATTACAGCTGTAGTGGAATGAGAATAAAACAAGATACAGTTTTTAGGGAGAAGCTATAAATTTTATGAAGCCAAATGATTCAATCTGAAGAAAAAGAACCTAATTTTTTTACACAGACAAGCCTTTTTACAGGTCTTGTTCTACTTCAGTTAGTGCAATAAATGTTACTATGTTCTCCCTGCAAATTCTGCCTCATCCACAAACTTTCGACAAATATGCTTTCTCACACACTCTCCTCCCTTCTTAAATAGGGGGAAAATGCCTCACAACATTGAGCGCTTTTCTCTGGCAAATTAACAAGACCCAGGAAACACGTTCCCAGGGAACTTGCAGCAGCAGGGTAGTCCAGTGGCAGAACAACAGGCTGAATATCAGGAGACTTTGTTCTATGTGTAGCTCTGCTATGATTTGACCTTTGGTACCTCTCTAACCATTCTGTCTTTCATCCTTTATCTGGCCTGTCTATAACAGATTGACAGTCCTTTGGGGCAGAATCTACTCTCTTCCTACATATTTGTGTAGTGCCTAACACAAAGGAATCCCAATCTGCTTTTAGCACTGTGCAAACACACAACTGAAAACGCAGCTTCTTCCTCTGGGACCTTGCAATCTCAGCCAAGGGACAACAGAGAGATACATCAAACAGATGGAAAACACAAGTTAACTCAGAGCTGCAACTGGTCTGTCTGAAAAGGAGAAGGTGGTTTGCTTTGCAAAATACGGCTTTTGCCTGAATCTGAAGGCCACCATTAAAACTCTCTGAACACTCCACCAGTGGCCATTTTTCTATACCTCTTTAAGTGAAAACAAATCAACTTTATGGTAGAATAAATGGGAATCTTTCTCAGAATATTTTTATTGCTTATAAATTTGCATCGTGGAACTCCAAACTGAAAATATGATTTATCCGGTCTTTTTCCATTTGCGCAGTCTAGTTCCAGCGTTACATTATACTTGTTGGTGGTTTCATCTGTTGCCTCTTAGATCTAATCTGAGAACAGACTATCCTGCTGTTGTACACATACACCCGAGATCCTGGACTGCCAGGCAGGTCCCAAAGTACCACCTGAACATAAAAAGGAAAAGGCAACAGTTTATGAAAAAGCTCAGTGAAATACCAACCACCATTCTTGTTCATACACATGTGATAGGAGAACTAGATTTGTGCCATCTGAGAACATTTGAAGCATTTGAATTCTCTAAGAGCTACAGTGGTTATTTAAAGAAGTCTAGAAAGTCCAAGATACCTGACAAAAGAAATCATGTGGAATGTACGATAGATTTATTCTAAGGAAAAAAAAACCTGGTAAAACGTCTGTTGTGAGCTGGGACATTTCCTCTGCTTGCACACATCATGAATCCCAACTGAGTCAAGGGCAGCAGTAAGGGCAGTTCTGAGGGAAGAATTTTGTAACCTCGTAGTCAGCTAATTTTCTTTTTTCCATGTCTGAATGAATTGAGTCCTGTCACTTGAAGACCTCAAAAATCAGGGCCTTGTAGAACTTGCTAACTGACATCTCTCTCATTCATGAAAAGTGTAATCTGCTGGGCCAGTAAAGAGCTATAAATATAACTTTTACCCTGCTTCTTTTTCATATTCCTGGCTCCTGGCCACCTGGATTTGAATAAATCCATCACCGGAAGATTCCACATGTTTGCTATTTGAGCAAACATCTGTTGGTTAAGCTGCTGTTCCCTTGGGAGTATGGCCTGGCTGTTCCACCAGTCATTTTGGTGGCTTGGTTTCCCTTGTATGCAAATGCACGCTGTTTTCATGAGCTCATTCCTTTTCTCTCCAGCTACGGCAGAAGCCACATTGTGCTCTGACGTGAGCCCAAATGCTTAGCTCAGTCCTACTACTCCTTTGGACGACTGCTAGCTTGCTGATTGTCCTGCTAAGGGCTTCACTAACAATTTCTTTTTTCATCAAGTATTTTCTGAAGGATTCACTCTTCTTTTAATGGCAGGGAATAGTCTAGAGCAGAAGTCTTTCTGTCAACACGGTAATTTAAAAAAATAATTATTAATTATATGTAACTGAGTCCTGCATGAAGTCTGCTTTCATGACTGCTCCTAAGGTCTTTCTCCCCTCTTCTGTTACTCCACTTCTCCACCTTCCCTTTTGAGTCACTTGAGGCTTCTCCCCCTTATTATCTTTCTGTTCCTTTCTTTACTTTCCTTATAGCCTAGGATCTCATTACCCATCTCCCATCACCTAAATTGATTGGCATTAAAGTAAGAAAGGGTTGATTACAAAATCAACAGTTGTACAACAAATCTCAAATGAAACACACATACGCAGACATACATATATATACACACACATGCTTTTTGAGCTATAGCTTCAGGCAGTTTGCAGACCCAAAAAGACAGGGTGGAATTGGTTATAGGCTGTGCATTCATGAGTCATATCAGTGGTCTAGACACCACTGCTTTAAAACTTTCCTTTGAGGATTCAGCTGTCTATGAATGAAGTTAGTCTCTGTGTACATGGCAACATCAGGCAGACATAGCACAAAGGCTTGTATTGGCTTTCTGGTAAAAAACACAGGATACAGAGAGAAGAAAATGTTAATTTTGTTCTTCAAACTGATTCGGTCCCCTCTTTTATTGAGGGTTTATATCAATTATAATCTATTTTATTGACAGTTTATATCTACTGTCAAGATGCAATTTGTTCTGCTCCCATTCTATCTTTTTCACATATGCCTGCCCATTTGAGAAAGCTCTTGTGCAGAGGATTCTGACCAAGTTTATAAGGACAAAATACCTACAGCATCCTATTTCAGACAATGGATACTCCATCTCCCATTACCCAGCATGATTTTCAGGTTTAGAAACATGATGGAATATTTGCTCATTACGCCTGGTTTGGAAGTTCTGAGAGTGTCTTAAGAGAAGTTTCTAAAAATGCAGGTTTTTTTCTCTTTATGTATTAATGCTGGTTATTGTAATTTCGAGGCAAAAAATGATGACTTCTTTGCAGAGCTGCTTCTGTTTTATTTTAAAGAGCAGTGATGGTCCCCTTCTAAAGACATTTGGAAGGGAGGAGTCTTCACAACGGGAGTCCCCCAGGGTCCTCAGATCAACCTGCACTGGAGCAGTCACAAGATAAAGGCCAGAAGCACTGAATGCAGAATTTGCCCCATCAATCAGTTTATCTAAACAAACTCTTACTAGAGTCTGAGAAGGCCAAAGAGCAAGATTTAATCTCTGTGGAAGAACTACTTTTCTGTTTGTAAATTTTTTGTAGTAGAGGAAAATCTAAAGGAAAGTAAAACATGTAACTTCAGTTTCCCTTTTAATATTTTCTCTACTTTCAAAATTTTAGTTTCCGAATTTTGCAGGAGAAGAAAAAGTAAAAAAAAAGAAATTTCACCAACTATTGACTCACATTTCTTCTAGCTGTCAGAAGACATTTGCTAGTAGCTTGGAAAAGGAAGCTTGTGGATCTGTATTAATACTGAAGGCAAAATCTCTGAGATGTGTATTCCTTTGAGAAGGATGCTTCCCCACATGTTTCTTTAGACTCATGGCCTCATCTGCCGTTCAGCAGGGAGGGAGCTGCATCCAACTTCAGCTAATGTCTGCTTGTCACAATTTTCATACAAGGAGCCAAAAGCTTGGGCGCCCCACAATTCCTCTTCTTCATGTTAACTCACTTTTTGGCAAAGGGTCTTACAACAGAACAGAAGACAATACATTAACCAGACAATTAGCTGAATTCCAGAACTGACTGAACAGCAAAAATGAAACTTAGAAGTCCTCTCCATCAGCAATGCATTTTGTGAGCTGAGTTGTCCATTAAGCACTGTGGCCACCTGGGTTAAACTGCAATGAGTGCTTGCTGCCAGCTGGCCTTGTCATCACTTTCCCTCTGTGGACCAAGGGCTGTGCAGCCGGAGGAACAGACAGATGATAAATTGCAAAAAGAATTAGAGGACCTGTTGTCCCAGCAATTGAATTTTTTCAGGCCAAATAAATGAACATTTTTCTCTTTGAAGGGAGCAAGACAGCACATCTGCTTCAACCTAAGAGCAAGAATAACTGGGAAAATCTCACACCCTCACCACACATACGTGGAAGGGAGGTGCATCTATCAATCAAACACAGCTGTCTGTGCTGAGGGTGAGAAGCTCCAGTGGCTGACTCAAAGTCTTTTTCTAAATTTATACTAGGTCTTATACTATTTTAAATAAGATCACTGTGGCCTTGTGAGCTGAGCAGCTTTAAACCTATTTGGCAACGTATTCCCCCTCCACCCATTTAGGGCCAGACTCAGCAAAGCATTTCTGCTTGCACTTCTCTTTAAAAGTCTAATATAGGTCCCTTGAACTCAGCAAACTATTCTTGGGCTTAAATGCTTTGCTGAACACCAGCTGGAACAGCATCAGCTCAGCTCTGAAATGGTCCTCCAAGGGTTGCAAGGGTGTAAGTGTAGGTTGGCTGCTGGCATTGCATTAGATGGACTCCTGGTCATCTCTACCAACATGAGAAGTCATAAGGGAGTCAGAAGATGAGCAGCTAATTTTAAGGGCTACAGTTATACATGGTTAATTGGTCACTACTCACACTACACCTTATACTGCTGTCAGAATGTTATTTTTTTGCCCAGTCTCCTTTTTCCAAAAATGCTTTGGCAGAAAATATCGCAGGTTGGAAAGAGACACAGAAGCAATGGAGCCAAACTCCTAGAATCCAAATTCCTAAAAGGTGTGTTATGGAATGAAATCTTAGAATAACAAATGAGCATGGCTGCTTTGGAGATACTTCCCCACAGCTTGAACCGGAGATGTGGGAATGTCTATGCTTGTACTCAAGCTGTTTGCATGTACATTTAGTAGAACTCTAATATTCATCACTCGGCAGAAATTGGGCTGATATTAAAGCAAATATTTCAAGTGAAGATTTATGCCCAAATCTGCTTCTACTTAAATTGTTTCTAAAATATGAGTTCATTCACCACGTGCCTAAAGCAAGGACCAAAATGAAACAGCTGGTGCATGGGCCAGAGGACAGAAGCACAGGCTCGATGAGCTGTGCTGCATCAGCACTCTTTTACATATGACTCTGCACTTCTGAGCATTTTGCCACAGACCTGACACTAGTGGTGTAAATTCAGGTTGCTTCTGCTCCTCTGATTTCATCAGAATTTGAGATAGGAGGCCAGAGAGAGCAGGAGGAAGGTGTCGCCATCAGCCCCTTCTGCCACTGGAGTGTAGCAGAGAGATTCACACATATTGCAGAATGATGGGCTTAAGCTTACAGCTGAAATTGATGTGAATGATTTCATCTGCAACAAGCCTTGATCATTCAAAATGAGCAGAAATCCCCTCACAACTCCCTTGTGGCAGTGAGATTTACAAAAGAGACATTAAATGCACTTATAGTGCCAGGGTCTTACTCATTTAAGCAAGACCTAAACCCGGCAAATGGTCGCATTAAGTTGACAGGGCTGCTCGCAGGGCAAGGCACGCCACGGGAAAGGACCTTGCCTCACTTCTGGCATTAAATCATCTTGCACTGTTTGATTCTGCACAGCAGCCCTCCCCATGCACACCACTGGTAAATCACTGGCCAATTCATTCGATGGGCACACCTTTCTACTATCTTTTATAATTATTTTCCTCATAACATCCACCAACAACAAAGTTTTTCCAGGTTACATGTTAACCATCTGCTGAGTGACCAAAATGCTGGCCCAAAACTTCAAACACATTCCATTACTTTCATATGTGAGTAATTTTATGCTCAGAAATAATGTCACATGAGTCATAATATCCTTTGAATTCACTGTCTGAAGGATCAGAGCCCAGAAGTAGCCTTAAGTTCAACAGTTGCCATGTTTTCCTCTCGAAGAAAAAAACAAAAAGAGAAGAATGCACTGCCTGTTTGCCGTTCTCGTGAGGTAAAATGGCCAGAAATACTGGGTTTTTTTATATTTGACATGTAAGTAATAACTAGAAAAATTTATCTTGTACTTGGAAAGTTTTCCTCTTACTTCTATGGATAAAAAGATAAAAAGAGCAAATTAGATTGCTTTTCTTTAGCAACATAAAACTCAACTCAGTTTCACATATTAACACAGAAACAATTTTTCAAATTAATCCAGGCAAGTATTCAACTTATAAAATATAGGTTACCTTGGCACTCTAATAGGAAAACTTTTAATAAAAACGTGATATTAAATACTGGAAAATCAGCACTATGCATGCTTGTAACAACCTTTATTCAATTGTTTCTTTATTTCCTGTAACTTATTTGACAAGCTGGAATAGATCTTCTTATCTGAACACAGAAATATTCTGTGCTATTTCCAAACCCTTACTAATACAAATTGTACTGCGAGTTTCAGAGCAGTAGTGAGAAGCTGAAATTAATGGGGAAAAAAATAAATTAGGATAGTTCATGTGAGAAAACTGTTCCAGCATGACCTGCCCTGGCTCTGATTCAAGTAAGTCTTCAAACATGCAGTTAAGTGAAAGCACAGATGTTTTCGTAAATAGGAAAGGAGTAGGCTACCCCATGAGAAATGAGTAAACTGCATTGCCCAAAATTAGAAGCATTTGCCCTGATCCACACCACTGTTAATACAGAAGCTGGGCATCTGGACCTCTAATCCAGCCATGTCTCCAAAAATCAGATGACCAGGTTGATCACCATAAGAGAGTTTGAAGGTTTAGGGATGCAGTCACAAGGACAGCCTGTGCTACAGAAAACACAGGCTATGTGTAGACAAAACAACTACAGCAGCTATTTCTTGCAAGAGTTACTCTGCTCCTGGGACAATTACAAGGTATAAGTTCATTAGCCACACTTTCTTTCTAATATCTTCCTGACAAGTAGCAATGACCATATGAATAGTTATAATTAACTTAGTTATGGGATCCAAAGAGGTCCCCTAAATCAGTCATCTGGAATACACCTCACTGCTTAGTTCAGCTAGGTCTGGACTTCTTCAAATAGAGTCAGTTTGGAAAAAATCTACTTCTTTGCAATGTGTAATACCTTGAAACAAAATAGCTTTCCTCAAAGACTTGTTTTCTTCTCTCTCATCAGAAAATGCACAACACAGCTTGACCAAAGGAAAGCCCTCCTGCCTAGGATGATCATGAATTGTTACTCAAATCTTTCAAGTCAAGCTGCAAGTGGGCCTTCCAGGGATGAGAAAACAAATCACTAATTCTAATGCTCTTGAAACAATTAATTTTCTCATTTAATTTCCAAACTTAGATCAATAAAATATTTCAAGAGACACATACTTCTAAGTTTCACACAAAATAAATTCATTTGAATGATGTTCTGTGAATATTTTTCTGAAGAGTCTGCAAGAGGCTTTGTGTTTTTGAGAGAAGGTACGGGTTACTCTAGCACTGACAACTGAAGCAATAGCCAAAAAAAAAAAAAATTATAATTAAAAGTGAAAATTTGTTACAGAGATTTTATTTGTGTGACTTCTTCTGCCCCGTGATGAATAAAGGTTTTACAAGCCAAAATTCACCGGTAGCCCCAGCAGGCACACCCGAATGGCCCTAATACTCAGCTATGCCATCATTAGTGTCTGAAGGGGATGACCTTACCATCCAGTGGATGCTTCCAAACTTTTACAGCACGTTCAAGTCTGGTATGACACAGTTGTATGAGACAGACATGCTTGAAGTTGTTTAGAATGATGCTGACAAACCCTTGGCCAACACACACACCAGATTCTAGAGGAGGCACAACCAAGGAAATTTAAAGTCATGTTTGTGGTAAAGCTGGAAGTCAGAGTACCAAACACTTCTCAGACATTGTCTCCAAGGCAGAATTCACCTTCGTGTTAACCAGCGTACCCTTAAGAGTACAAATGTTGGTATCATGCATTCCAGATGTAAGACAAGACTAACATGCCAGTTCTGTGATGCAAGCCTCACTGACCTTTTAAAAAATGCTGGGAGGACAGGGGATGACTAAATGACTAGCTGGAATTCTTTCCCTTAAAGCTAAAAAAAGACCTTCCAATAGAACCAAGCTTCCGATCAAATTTAACAATCAGCTACACTCTTTACCTAAGAGAGAAACGAAGACATATTTGGAAATAACATAATTCATTTGTCGAGATGTAGCATTTTAATGCTGCCAGTTCCCATGGTTTTCCTAAATTAAATGATTGCTCTATACAGCTTTGCCGAATGTGACATCCTCTGAAGTTTGTATATGTTTCTAGTTCTTAATCATGGCATTGCTGGATCAATTTTATGTTTAATAGTCATTATATTCAGTGCTACTTTTTCCTCTGTTTTACGTCAGACTAATCTCCAAACACAGAGAAGGACAAGACTTCATAGTGGCTAGAAGACAAAATTAACATTTGTGAGTCAGCGTCAAAGCACACTATCAACTGATTATCAAGTTAATTCAGGTTGTCTTGCTTTCCCCAAAATTCAGGCCTTGAGAGGCTTAGAATTAGTCCTAGTAAGTGTTCACATTAAAAAGTGTATTTAAAGAGCTGTAGTACCCTAGTACCCCTCCAACTACTTCCAGTCCAGGTATTGTAACCTGTGCATCTTTATTGGTTAGGAGCTGCACCAGCAACACCCAAGTTGGAGCTTTATCAGTTGCTTCTAGCAAATATCCCTTGCATAACACCTACATGAAAATTTAACTCCTCAAAAACTATTTGCAAACTGGATCCATATTGAATGAATGGCTAAACTTGAAACATATTTTCTGCTCTTCTGTTGATATTAACAAAACTTAAGGTGGAATTAAGAGCCTCCCTTTATGCCCCAGAGACCAGGCTTAGTGCTATCATGCAGTCATACATGCCATTAACAACTATAGTAGATAACAGTGGCTTTGAAAAGAAAATACTTTGTGCATATATGCTAGCATGTAACTGTTCTACACAAAATGCAACAGTACCAGAAAGAAAAAGTACCTGTGACTTAAATATTTAAATTATATGCTTGAGCTGGGGCAGAGATGTGAACCAAGTTAGCACAAATAAAAATGCAAGACTCTTGACTTCCATTTAACCAACAAAGAACAGAAGAAGAAAGTATGTTCAGATCAAATGGCACAATAACTTTTCTTTTTTTCCCACTTTGATCACAGTGAATGAAGACAGCATTTTGAGACCATCTAGGAAAACCCCTTCTTTGCAGACATGTTACAAATACTTTTGATAATTGTCCTGGAGGTGCAACTCTGTTCTTATCTCCTTCACTTATTATTTGTCTGCATCTACTTGTGTTTCTATTCCATGCTTGGAAACTCTTGAGTGTGTTTGTCCTTTTGTAGTGAGTTTAACAGTGCAAATAATGGCATTCCGTTTCAGGAATGGGTTCCCAATACTACTGCCAAACAAATAATAAATTAGGCTGACTGACTAGAATAGTGATCTGAACAAAGTTATCTGCATGTTCAGGATGTGGCCCATCAGATATAATGCAAAATGAGATAGCATGTGTTATCTTATCATTCTTCAAAGTAATTTATTTCTCTACCCTCTACAAAGAAAAAAACAAAAACAGGCACTTAACTGTCTGTCTCTGAAACCTCTGAGAGATTATGCAGGTAATGCAGGAAAAATCCAGACTGAATAATTTGAAAATAAAAGGTTCCCCAATTTATAGAAAAATAAAAAATCTCAATGAGAAGGGCCTTTCAAAGTGCAGCCCTATTTTTCAAAAATGCGTGTTCCAGGGGATCACTAATATTATACCATCCCTGATAGGGCCAAACTTTACAATTTGTCATAATGCAGTGGATCAGAGATGGTGGTGATGACCTTAGTAACAGCCATAATAGTAGTGGAAGCTTGATGATCAAACCAGGAAAATGGATGGGGCAGCAGGCAGGAGAGAAGGGTGAATATGGAACAGATGCAGCAGGAAAAGATCACATATTTTTGAAAAAAACCAACAAAATTCAGACTTTATAGACTCTAAGAGACTTTGTGAGAAACTAAAAGAGGTAATTGTTCACATTCCAAACATTTTGATATACAAACTGCACCACCATCGCCCATGAATAGCTCAGCTGTTAACAATTTTTTTCCCCCCAAGAAAATAATCAGGCTTCATGCCAAGCAACTTTTCTCAAAGTGAATAATATTTTGAAAGCCTGTTCAAAACATAGCTGTGACATAATAAGTTTTTAAAGAGTGCAAGTGACTCTGAAGAGATCCCAGTCTGGGTTTGAAAGAAGACCCAGTTTATAACCCAATTAGGAAGAAAGCATTTTCAGACTTTTACTCTAGTGGAATTCTCAGAGTCTTCCAGAAAAAGCCAGTCCTGCACGCACATCTGTTTCCAGTGTGATGCTGGTATGCAAACTATTGTCTATTGGAAGTGTGTTGTGGTAACGTTTGCCAGGGTTAAAGACTGGGTCAATTTGATCAAGAAGCTAAAATTAGCTTCTGTGTGTTTTCCTGAAAAGAAAAAAAAAAAAAATACTGTAAAGCTCTTTGTTTTCCTTCAGGTCTTGTTCTCAGATTTCTGTTCGGCTGTGTGAACTACCATAAAGCAGACGGTTCCAAAACTTGCTTCTTTCTTACTTGTTCTTTTTAATTGATGCAATAACAGCAGCAGCCATTAGCTTCTACAGAACTGAAAAGTCTGATTCTGTATTTCATTCATCACAAGAGTTTAAAATTCAATAAGGCACTCAAAATCCCTACAGTAGTAAGACAGATGCAAAGAAAAAGTTTTGGCTGGTGAAACTAAAACAAACAGAATAATTTTAGCTACTAACAGAATTGAGAAAAAAAAACCAACTTTTACATTTCTGACAATGATAAAATTGCACATGTTCCTGGAAATGTTTTAGTGCTTTGTTTTTTAGTTACACACACTTTGAACTACATATCACTTATATCTGCTGTACTACAGTCATATATACAGGAACATTTTTACACCACAGAATCACAGAATTGTTAGGGTTAAAAGGAAATCACCCAGCCCAGCCCCCTTGCCAAGGCAGGATCACCTTGAGCAGGTGACACAGGAACACATCCAGGTGGGTTTTGAGTGTCTCCAGAGAGGGAGATTCCACAACCTCCCTGGGCAGCCTCTTCCAGTGCTCTGCCACCCTCAACATAAATAAATTGTTCCCCATCTTGAGGTGGAATTTCTTGCGGTTTAGTTTATGGCCACTGCTCCTCCTCCTGTTTCTGGACACCACGAAAGAGTTTGGCACCATCCTCTTGGCACCTGCCTTTGAGGTACTTACATGTATTGATGAGATTCCCTCCCAGTCTTCCCTTCTCCAGACTAAACAGGGTCAGCTTCTGCAGTCTCTCCTCATAGGAGAGATGCTCCAGACCCCAAATCATCTTTGTGGCCTCTGCTGGACTCTCTCAAGTATCTCCTTGTCCTTCTTGTACTGAGGAGCCCAGAACTGGACACAGTACTCTATTTTCATATGAAACACAACAATTAATTTATACTTAGAGTACTTAAATAAAGGAAACTTCTTTATATGGAAATATTTACCGAATTAAACACTGGTAACACTGTATCTATTTATGAAAGCCTTTAATTAAAAATATTTAAATTACTTAAAGGTAGAAAAATATTTGAAAATCACACTAAAACTGTACTTTTCATAGATCATTTGGTTCAATTTTTACTGGCTTCAGAATAGCACATCGAGTTTGTGAAGAGGATACCCCTTCTTCAGAAAGTTAAAAAAAAATCAAGGAAAAATAGTATGCACAAATTGTTCTTACACACACTCTCTAAGTGAGGTTCCTAAAATGGAGACAATGGAAATGTTCATTTTAGAGCATTACAAGGACAAAAATGAAAGGATGAGAACATACAATAAGAATTAAAAGTGCCAGGGGCTAAAAAAAAATCACCAAAGGTCCTGATCCTGTAAGTAATGTCACCTGAATAATTTGGTAAGTATGAATAATCCCAAGAACTCTAGTGGGAACTACTTTACATGTGCAAATATTTCTAAGTTCAATGCATCAATGCACAAAGTGTAACAGTAAAAAGTTACTGTAAATACTTATTTATTGGTTGGAATTTCTGTAATTTACAAGACAAACTTCATTCTCTAGAATATGCCCTATTAAAGCAATTGGTCTTTAAACCGGCTTGAAATATGTTAACAGCAATAGTCACAGTCTTTTACTAAACACTAACTAATCTTTTAACACTTAAAAATTGGTTCATTCTCATAAGGCAGTGTGGAATTATGTATTTATTTCTGAATAAGAAGTAATTTCAGAACTCATTTGCTAACTTAGAACTAAAATCCAAAGGCAAAACAAAAAAAAATGCTAGTCTAACATATTGTCAGTGTTAAACAGGCTACCTTGAATTCAGTGAATATGTTTTCTATTTAAACAGTTCTAGAAGCAGGACCAAACTGAAGTTACATGAGGAGAAGAGAGGTCTTTTTAAATACTGTATGCTCATTAACAAGTCTTTGTGTTTGTTTTTGCATTAGCTGCACACATTGGCATACCTCAGTTGGTCCAAGTACAGACTTGTCCTCACACACTCACAAAGATTTATATAAACTTTCCTATAGTGCTTCAAAACTTGCAGGCAGTCTGTCTTTTAAAGACAGAGAAAGCTTAATAGGCAAGAAGTTAACATCTGCTTTTTCTGGCTTTTGCTACTGTATATGCTATGTTTCCCTAATTTTTAAACTTTTACTCTAATTTATAGATATCCAAGTTTAGTGTACGGATGTGATATACTATCTATGTTAGTTTCACCATCCTCGAAAAGAGAACTTAAAAAAAACCCCAAAATACCTACTGAATTTTCAAATCTACTCCAATAAACTGGACTGAGAAAAGTTTACCCTTATCAGAGACAAGGATTTTTACATCTGATGTTGCATTTCTGCTAGTTCTGCACCAGTCTTTTTGTGGTGAGCATTTTATGGTGTACCTCCCCCTATTTTTTAGATACAAGTTATGCTCTCCAGAGCTGGTTGGGTAAAATCACAACACCTCTAGGAAAATCAAAGGCCACTTGCTTAAGGGCTTGAAGCTCTACATGAAACATCTTCCTGCAGAGTTTTCCCATGGACTCTCTGGGCCATAGATTGTAGCTGTGGGGTGCTTCTTGGGGAACAGCAATGCAGGCAGCTTTTTGCTTTCCTGGGACTGTTCACCATGTCCCTGGTTTTACTGAAAGTAAGCCTATGAAAGTTAAGAGAGCCCGAGGAATTCTGCACTACAGAGAAATCAGCTACATGCAAATGGCTATCCAGAAACAGAGCAACATCTTCCAATTTCCCCTTTCAAGATACATTTCAAGCAAGAGATGAACTCTGTCATTTCTATGCCTGGGCCTGGCCCAGAAAAAAAAAATCTAAAAAATGTATTATGTGTAACATCAGTGACCTTTAGAGCTGCTTTTAGGAAGAGTTCATCTTCATTGAAATTAAAACAGGGTATAGCACTGATGGAAAATGGGAAACCAAATGCACTTGTTCATATTTGAGATGTATATGAATGATGTACATCTCATTTGCCAAAACAGTCTCAATTTTTCTATCTACCTGCAATTGGGGTAACGAAATCAAGGGACTCACCTTTTTCTTCCATTGGTCTTATCACTTCAAGCCATCTCAAGACCTTTACTGGTTTCTTTCAGGGACTAAAATCACACTCTGGCACAGGTACCAGAGACAGCTGTGAGCACCCAAAATACTCCCTGGTTGCTTGGAGGGGGTACCACATCCCTCAGCACTACCCAGTTCATCTGCCTGGAGAAGTACGCTACACCAATGAATTTCCAAGACTAACCATTTTTATGGAGATTTTCAGGACTAGATTTTCTTCTAGATGCCACAAACAGGGTATTTGGAGTTTCAAGGCTCAATTACTATTTGCAACCACCATTTTTGTACTACAGAACAGGGAAGTAAGAAGAAACTAGACCAAAATTTTTGCTACTGCTTCCAACTATACCAGCTTGCCTCAGATCTTATCTACACATACAGACCTTGTCTAAGCTTAAATTAGTATTCTAGGTAACAAGACATTCCCTCACGCTTTCTCCTGCATGTCATTATACATTTGCCTCTTTTTGAGCTACTGAGGAATATGCAGCCATTATTTGCTTTGGATAACGTACCTTCTCATTGTGCATTTCTCTTTGTGTGCATTGCTCTGTTATTAAGGTAATTTGAAACAGCCACGTGCAAAGTAACAAGGGAAATCTCTCTCAGTCATGTCCTCATCCTATGGGCGCAATTGTGTTCACATTATTCAGGCTGACTATTATGTAATTACAGAAATGTTCTTGTTCAAGTGAAATTCAGTACTTTTTCTTAAAACCGACAGGTTATTAAAAGACAAACTTTGTAACTGCAGTATTGGCTCTCACATATAAATACTAAAAGGAAGGAGAAAAAAAAAAAGATTTCCAAATTAGATTTTTTGTATTTAGCCAAAGTAAAACACAGAGGAGCACCAAAGGGAAAGCTAATGTAAAACCTGCTGAACAACTCCTGTAATAGCATCGTTTGGTGAGCTTTTTGAGAGAAAACATTCCGGAAAAATACCATGTGCCCCCCAGCTCCCATCCCTCCAAAAATAAAACCCCACAAAGCACCTCCCAAAAAACAGAAGAGGAGACAGGCCATTATTTTCTAAGGAAGAAGTCTCCACAGCCACAATACAGATTACCTATTTACACAGTAAGGTGTGAGGGCCACACAAGGAAGGAAGTCTTCAGCTACTGAAGACCATTAGCTGCAACCAGGGAGGCCACTGTCAGTCGCTTTGGACTGCTTTCTCTGGATACTCGTACAAAGCACGGAAAATTATTGGCACCACTGGGCCTCTGCCCAGGTCATCCTACAGCTGAACACATGAAACGTTATGCCCTGAGAATGAATGCCCTGGAAGAAGCCCAGGGGTGATTTGAGCCCCTGCACACATTAATCACCCTGAATGTGGTCTCATGCTGGGATTCACAGCCAAGGCAGCCAGCAAGGTTGACTCCTCTGAGAAGGGGAGGCGTCAGAATAATATTAGAAGCATCAAATGTCCTCCCTTTCCCTGGTATGGAAAGCTCATCTAGGAGGTGTCAGGATAAAACATGAGAGCTGCAGTTGTACTTAGAGACATGAAGGAGTGATTCACTGTTTCATGGCACAAGTGGAGGAGGAGGCTGCAATAAAAACTTTTACAAGGTGAGATCTAAACCCTGAACGCAGCAGCGCAGGATTACAAAGCCTTTTTTGTCTTTTCTCAGGAAAAAAAATACCAACCAACAACTGAGAGAGCTGAGTGTGCCGTAATTAAACTGTAAATTTCTTGAAATGAAAGCTCAAACTATGCTCCTGACACACCTGCTTTATGGAAGTTATTCACATGCATTTTTGTTGATCTGTACTCTCTAAGAAGGAATCCAAAAGACAGGAAAAGTATATTGCAAACTGCTACCCACGAATAACCACCTTTTAATTATTAAGGAAGTTAACAAAGAAGATGGAATCAAGCAAACATTGTAGCATTTCCTTAGTGTCTTCTGGGAAAAAAAAAAAGCCAATAACCAAACCCTTGGTAAATACACAGTTCTGAGAAAGATAAATTATTTAAAATTTATAAATATTGAAGTATGACTGTGGTGGTATACTAGCTCTTTACAAATATATCGTATTTAGCATTTTTTTAAAGGTTCTAATAATGGTAAGACTTCCAAATGTATTACTCAAAATGTAATGGGTAAAGGCAGAAATACATCTGCCTGACAAGACCTGATGAGCCAATAATAACATTAATATTTCACATAAACATTCTATTCATTCAGCATTTCAGTCATTTAATGACAGCTAAAAATCAGAGCAAATCATCACAAAATGACAAATTACACAATTAGAGCACTAAATTTTCCCAGAAAAACAGGAGAACCAGAGAAGGAAAAAAGCTTTTTTGTGACCTGAACATGTTCCCTTCTCCAGTAAAAAATTCAGGACTATTTCTTACTTCTGCTGTCCAAGTAATTCCAATGTCAAACAATTCTGTCTTGTCCAAATCTAACAGAAATTTAGCACGAAGCCAGACTAGCTCCCACTTAAAACCCCAAAGCTAAAATGTGCTGAGACACCACTTCGACTTTAGTATAAGTAGGAATGTTTCATTGATGAGAGAATACTGCATTTAGAACTGGTGAGGGGTGGAACTGAATTGTAACATTCTGTGCTTCATCGAGCTGCAGAATAAGTTAGGGTGCTCTACAGTGCTCATACAGTTAAAAAACCCAAAACAACTACAACAACAAAAAGATTAAAAAAGTAGCAGCTCATATTCAACACTTGTTGCTTATGGGCAATGTTCTTCAAGATATGTGTATTATCAAGTATTGCCTTTAATGACATCTCACTCAGATAAAAGGAATATCTTCTTTTACACAAGATGCTCCTACATCTATTTCCCCTGCTCAGAGACTCTTCCAAGATCTTGGCTACAAACAATTATGCCAATTTTTTCTAGTAATCTCAGAGATTTAGAAATATAATTCCATATATAAGTGCTGAAACAAAGTTAGTCTCGGAAAAATTCACAGATGCTGCACACCTTACTCATTGTGGACGTTGGGAAGGATCACTTATGAGCTTCTCTTTTTCCTATGCTCTTTTCCCAAGTTTTCATTATTGGCCTCTGACAGAGACAGGGTGTTTAGCAAGATGAAATTCTGGTTTGAGCCAGCATGGCAGTTCCTATTAATAGTTAATACACTGTTGAAAGTTCAGTATTTTCATACTAGCTACTCTCAAGATTTTCTTGCAATCCTCTGTGATGGGACATTTCTCTAATCCTTCTCACTCCATCTGTAGACCAGCTGGAGTCTTAACCTGATACATCCCTGGTCTGATGTTGCTTTAGCATTTATATAAACTGACTTGCACACAAAGCTTTTGCTGACTATTTTAGTTCATCTCTCTATATTTTCCCTCTGGGTAGAAAAGCATTGTCACTTATGTCTGTCATTCTGCTGTCTTCGTTCAAGCAGGTTTCCAGAAGAATGTTCTGGAAGCCAAATGACTTTCTTTGACTGCAGTGAGTCTTGCTCCTACCTCCCAGTAGAAAACAAACTCTCTCTGGCTCTTTCTATTTCCTTCCTGTTTCCACTTAGCTTTTTCTAACATTCCAAACTTTTCAAGCTGTCACTTGCTGTGTTGCCAGGACCAAGAAGAGATGGCAGGACAAACAAACGAAACCTGGCTGATGAGTAAATACTTATGGGTCCCAGCTAAACTCCCACAGAAAGAAAAAGCTGCTCTGGGTGATTTAGGACTGTCTCAAAGCCCAAAACCTGTTCCCAGCAACTAAAAAGACACAGACACAGCTGACAGAGTTTTCATCCCACTTCTAAGCAGGAATTAAGCCCCCTTGAACAACAATGAGGAGAGGAGTGCAAGGAAAGCCTAAGACAGGAATTTTAACAAAATGGAGAAAATTCAAACAGAGATGGAAGTGGTATGGATCACAGGATTGACATCCTGACAGAAGGGAAAAAGCAATTCTAAAATTACTTAATTCTTTTAAAAATAGGACCAGGACAGAATTACACTGAAACATTTTCAGACTTCAAAGTCTCTCTTTGGGTGTGATTACCCTTTACTAACTTTATGAATTTTGTCCCTGAAGACCTTTAAAGGCTGGAGAACTGTCCTCAAATATACGTCTGAACTCAAAATGACAAAGAGTTTCAGAAGAGGTTCTTGGCCTCAAGAAGTCTGCAGCTGGAGTTTGGCAGCCATCAGACCATAACACATGCTACATCTGTTGAAGAAAGTTTTCAAATGAATAATTTAAAAATGGTAGTGTGTAAAAAAGGCAAAGCTAACACAATACTGATCATTTGACCCCTACATGATGACAGTATTATGTACTTTAATTTTATGAGCCATACAAATACTATTACATATTTTAAAACATGCTAAAAAATAAAATTACACTGTGATGGTGTGATGGTGACAGTTTATTGTTTGCAGGTGCACAGTGCTGGAGGGCCCAGCTCTCTGAATTAACAAGTGACAGCACAGGCAGATACAGACAGCTGTCAGTCATTTTGCCTAAACTTGATAAGTACTCCTGAGATGATGCAACAAATATGGCAAAACAACCAGAACTGAAAAGCCTGGGTGTACTCTGGAGAGTAGATGCAAAGAAATACAAAGCTCTAGGAAAAGTCTTTTAAAAATAATATTTTTCTTGGCTATACTTGAAAGGATGTAGCCACAGGAAACACAACTGTTCTGCCTGGTATTATCCATATTCCTATGTAAGGTTACAGTCAGAAATTACTAGGCAAGTGGCATGTATGGGCTAGGTTGTCACAGCCTTGAAAGGTGTGATTGTCTCACAGCTGACAGGAGTATTTCCATGAAGCATGAAGAAGACTTGCTGGTCTCCACAATTCACTAATGTGAAGTCCACCCTTGCAACAATATTTCCTGTGAGCAACAGAATTAATGATGCCTGTTTTCTCGCAGATTTATAACTTTTAATGTCCTTCACCATTTCAGCTGCTTGTTTCCTCCCTCCTCCAAAAGGTCCTGTTCTTCTGATGTTCACTACAGCACCTGTCCAGGCAAGGACAGCCTCTGCTAGAGCCAGGGGAGAGCATAGGTGTGTGCCATCCGACTGGGCAACTCCTGTTAAACAGATGGGACAACAGCTAAGTTGTACTTACCATTCCCTCAGTGGGGGCATTAGTTTCAGTTCCTCTCCCTTCCCTGGCCACTGATTTCAGACTTGAAGAAAATTAATTATCTGTGAGACTCTCATTTGAAATTGTCTAGCAAGTTCAAAAGCCCCCAGGGAGAAGGAAGGCACAGAAAAAACAGTGTGATTGCCTAAGCCTTGTTTCCTTAGGAAACCAGCCTAAACACACATTCAAACGAGAAACACCAACTATAGGCTTCCTCTGGTCTGGTCCCTTAATCAGCAAACACGAATACTTGCATGGAAACAGAGCAGAGTATAAAGAAGTTAATTTCCAGGGAAGGTTATCCCCTTAAGACATCACTACTGTTCTTGGCCTCTTTGACTAACAGCAGCATAAATACGTGCTGCTAACAGGTCTTGCTTAGAGCATGCTTAAAATTAGACAACTCTAAACACACTCAAAACAGCTGGAAGGCTAACTGGCAGATCTGGGTGAGAAATCACTGTCTTGTTACTAATAACCTTTCTGCAGTACTAAAACTTCTACACTTTACACCTGCATGAACACAAGCCTTTTGAAGCTGAGACAGGGAAGGCAAACCAAAACAGCATCCCCCGGACAGATCTATCCCAGAATCACCTGTTGCTAAACATGTAGAGTCTGTACCCATCTCTTAAATCCCTAGTTCACTGAAAACACATCAGTGACTTGAAGCCTAGCCCTTCAGATGTGTCCTTTAAACACCTTAGGGACTATTCTCAGGTTGCACCCAGGCATCTTTTTGTTGGAGGTATGATACCTGTGTATGGATAATTTCCAATTTTTGGACCAAAGAGCATGCAGCTTTACAGACCACAGACCAGAAGTTTCAGGTGGCATGTGGGAGGCCAGGGTCAAGTAATTGCTTGCAAAATTATTTCTACAGAATAAATCTGTGAATAGACTTGTAAATACCCATTTTAGAATGTTCAGTAATATGGTAAAGTGTACTGCTGTAATGTGGGATTGAATATGTGGATCATTGGTCTATAAAACCCAGGAATGGTAGAGGTAATGAAGACTTGAACGTGTTTTGTTGACTGCCACCAGAATTTGCATGTTCCTGCGAACATTTGATTGAAACAGACCAACTCTTTTTTCTGTGAAAACAGGTTTTATCAGAAAAACCCTGAACTCATCTAGCAATTTGAAACTGTAATAAAAACCAATGCCTTCTCGCCCCAGGGAATGAGGGTAACACTTCTCCAGCATTCCCATGCTCCTTATGGCACTGTTAGAGGAAAAATCCAAGATGTAATTTGATTCCTCCAGGCCTGAATGCTGTCCTAGTAGCAGATCACTCTGCTGGCTTCAAATTTAAATTACTATTTAAATAAATTGGAGACATTTTAAATAACATTAGACGTTAAAGATTAATCACATCAGTTTATCAGGTAATGAACAAGACTGTGTGCAATTTTTGCTCTAACAGGAATGCAACAGAAACAGATTTGCCATCAAACACCCTCCCTGAACCCACCAATGTAATGAAGAGAAGGGATGATTCAAGGTGGGGCCAGCAAAAGGGGAATTATTGAAGTCCTTGTACGAATGCATGTTTTTCTCACTGAACATTTTAAATTTCATTGTTTTTTCTCCCATAAATTTCTAATGACTCTACTTGTAAACCCCTCCATTTCCACCACAGTCATGCTTTAAATCAGAATGGAAGACACCAAAATTACATAAATCTCCAATACAAAGTAACATTTTGTGTGCAAAGAGCTGTCATGAAAAACGTAATGAAGAAGAATAGCTCATACAGAGGGCTCTAATGCTATCCAGCTGCTGCTATATGGCACTCACTGATAAGACTTTGTTTTAACTTTACAATAGAGAAAGTTTGGGAAAGGTTAAAAATCAAAATACAGGAAGTAAAACTCTTTATACTTCATCTGTTACATTTCCTCTTAAGTAGCATTTATTTTCTTACATAATTTAGTTTTCCACTAAGAACATGTATGTGTGCCTTTTGTTGTTTTTTGGGGTTTTTTGGGTTTTTTTAATAAAAAGAGAAGAAGCACTTCAAGTTGTGCTTTTTAGGTACATGTTTTCAGGCAGCATTCCTATTTTTCTTGGGAGCTCTAAAGGAAAGGATTGTGGAAGAATGGAGTAACACAAAAACTGCATTGGAGTTATGCCTTTGGGATATTCTAATCGTAACATCACTGTGGCATTGCTACCATCCTGTGTCTCCCATTACACTTTAAAAAAGGGGATGGTTCATTCTAAATTAAAAAGTGCCAGAAATGTGTAAATAAACTGCTATTATTATGTTTCTTTCTTCTGCAATTTAGGCAACAACCACTGGGAACATCTTGCTGGGAGATATTTTGCCAATAACTGTGCTGATGACTACATTCATAAACCAATTTTTTCCACAGAACCATAGAAATAATTTTTAAAACTACATATGACAAATAAGCACAGATGTTAAATGCAGATAAGGATAAACCCAGATTTTCAGTTTGACAGAGGAAATACTTTCATGTTAAGGTGCAAATGCAGTAATATGCTGCCCGTCCACAAAGAACTAGGATGATCTTGATTAGAATCAGTCTAGAAACAAAAGTGAAACTGACTAAATTATTTTTGTTTCCTAGAGGGGAAAACCATAAAAAACTGCAAAAAAATTTCCCTAGGGAGAACTTGTAGTGTTAGTATTTCAGTGGCTATATCATGAATATTTGGCACTTTGAAATATGTCTAAAATTAAACAACTCTGCAAATTGCTTACCCTATGCAGCAATGATAAACCCCTTTCCCCTATTTTTTTAAATTAATGCTCCTATAAGAGAAGCCAGGAGAGGCAGATAGATACTTATCCTGTGTCAAAAATGGCACAAGCTGACAGCGATTGCCAGAGGGCAATGAGAAGCTCCATTCTTCCCTTGCAGTGCATGTGCAGCATGCCATTAGTGTTTAATATGTAGGCTGAAGGAGAGCAAAGCCTCAAGGAGCACAGCAAACTACATTCAAAAAGGTTAGCATGCAAACCCCTTCACACATCATGACCATTCACTGGTAAGCCAAGCTAACCTGTTGATACCATCCTTTAAAGCACTTTTATTAACCGTGATGACACTAAAAATGTATTTTCAAATACCAAAGCTGACATCAATAATCTCTGTATCAAGCACTACTAGCATCTCCCTGGGGAGGAGTGGGAAAAATGCTGTTGTAAAGACTCTTAATGGCAAACCTCTGCTAGCAATTAGAGCAAGAGACAACGAGCATTTGGGAAAAAAAGCCAAGGCAGTTTTGTTGGGGCAGCTTAATGATGTAGGAGCCAAAGAGTTAAAGCGAAGCTGCAAAGTCGTGCGGAGCACTGAAACCTTCCTGTTGGGAGTTCCTTTCAGAAGGACTGGGAAAGGAACAGTATTAATAGCTATTGCTGGGCTGCACTTTCCCACAGGTCTGGACAGGATCTCCACAGCAGCTTTTGCCTTTCTGAAAGGAAGACCTGAAAGGACTGCAGCCATTGGAAACTTCTGGGCCTCACAAGGAGGAAACAGGAGGACCTGAAAGACAAACCAAGGGCTGTGCCAGGCTTTACAACTGCCCACAGCTGAATGGCCGCAGAGGAGAAAAAGGCAAGGGTAGGGGGAGCAGAGAGGAACAGTGAGGAAGAGGAAGAGAAGAAGGCAGCAAGTGAGCAATAGCAGTGCTGATGTCAACGACAGGTAGCCGTCACTTGGAGACCACTCGAACAAACCCACTTGTCCCCTGAGGAACCTGGAGAAACTTTCTGTCCCAGCAGGAAGCTTGCTGGTAACAGGAAAATATTAAAAAATCCAAGAACCCTCAAACCAAACAAAATTCCCCAAAACAAATAAATAAAATTGCTCAAGTTTGTTACAAACCATCTCATTTTGTACAGCTGAGTCAAGGTTGTTATTCTCAAAGAGTTTTAGCTGTGTGAGGCAAGCAAATGCAAACTGTGTCCTTTTTATTACCATAATTAGGAGGATTCTGACAAAAACTATAGAGACCTGCAAGCACACAGAGATTTACTTAAATTTCTTCATCGTGACAGTAAGTTTCTTTGTCTTCACTGCCACTTACTTGATTACCACTCCAGTTAACTTAATCCAAGTTAGAGCTGCAGACCTGCAATGCAGCACAAGTTGCCAGGAGGAACTGTGGTGTCAAACACCAACACATCCAGTCTTGGATTCAAAAGCAGTCAAGCTTTCAAGTCAGTCCCCTATCTCTACCATTGCTGGTCACCTTGGGTGTAAAGAACTATTCTTAATACTGTTGAAAAGAGTCGGGAACTTCTTCAACATTAGACATAGATATCTTTGGTAAGCTTTTTGTTCATGGCAATTACTTATGATTACATTAATTTGGCCCAGTTTGCATTCCTCCTCTCAGACCTGAAGATTATTAAATCCTAATTGTTACACTTGTGAAAAATTACACTTCTTGTACCCAAATAGACCATCCTCTGCATGATTACGTGATTACAACAAACCCTTGGTGACGCAAAATTCCGAATGAATGGAGTCAATGTGAGAGCAGGCAGGAACAGAGAATTTTCTCGTATGAGCTTCTCAAAATAATGAGACCACTTGATTAATCACTTTTTAAGCTCTGTGCTCTGTTCCAATATTAAATAATGTTCCCCCATCTGCTGTGAAATCTTGCAAATGAATCTTTTCTCTAGCCAGAGCTTGTGCTAAGCACCTCCTCCTGCACCTCCTTCTGCTGACAAATGTAAAAACTACTGAGTTCTGATAAGAAGAAATTGGTGTCTAGGTTAGGTGATCACCTGAAACACAACATGGGAGATTTTGCAGTTAATAGATCCTGCATCAGATCTGTGCATCAGTTTCCACTATGTGAAACTATGTTAATTATCAACCATGGTTTTAAGTGCATCTTGAAAATTTTGGCTAAAATGTACCGTAAAAGCTAGGACCTTAGCAAACTACCAAGGAGAGCTTAATGAAGACAGGATTATTCAGTGGTAAAAATCATCTTGGGAGGGGGAGCAGGGAAAGAAAGGAATTTGTCACCATCATTAAATGCAGACATATTCGTCCATGTTGATTTCTAAATGCAAAACAACTCAGAAAAATACAAAACCACTTTTCTATTACAACTTTAAATATTTCTTACATTCATCTTCAGGGAAGAGTTGAGGATATTGTATCACGATTACCTTCACTTTTGAGATATGAGCAGGAATAGCCTAAGGATGTTTATTTTAAACAGCAAAATGCTAAGTGAAATAAAATGAAGTCACTGTAATGACTGGGGAGACTTCTTTTTCTCTTTAACGTACAGGAGATTTAGTCTTGCTTGGTATTGTGATGTCTATGAGTAAGCAATCATTCTACCTATTACTATTATGTTAACAACTGTAAACCACCTACAATTACTAGCATGATCCCTAACCTCTGAGAGGTGGTAATCCAGTATTGGTTGTTAGCTGTCAAATTTATTTCCCTTTGGTGAAATATACCCTGGATTTAATTACCAGTCATTCTTGATACTTTATGGAGTTGAGCTCAAGTACTGTGTCTCTGACATTTAACCCATGACCCTTAAATATTTACCAGCTTTACTGGTTGTGTACAATTATCCCTTCAAGTATATCTCAGATCCATCATTCTGCCCATGACTTACTACTCCAGTCATTCTAAATCAGATACATCTTCTTCCTTCCAATGAAAGGGGAATGCTTAGTTTCCACTCTGAAATATGAAAAAATTAAAAGATACATTTGCTAGGAATTGTGTGGTGTGGCCAGCATCTGCTAACTGCACTTTTACTGTGCTAGAGGATGCCTTGCATCAGAGAGACAATAAACTTCACTCAGTGCAATGTTTATTAACAGAAGCATCAAACAAGATTTCTGTTACCGATTATGAGCTCAGTGTTCCTCTCCGGTAACAGGAGTGGAGTGCAGGGTGAAAAACAACAATTCTCTGACATGCTTAAATGATGACACTGAGCCCACACACGCTTTTCCATGAGGTCATGTTCCCATGGGTGAGAAGATGACAGTACCAGGGAGTAGCCGTACTTCAAACAACACAAATAACTTCTGAGAGTTAATGCTTCTCCAAGTTGTAAAAAACCCTCCAGATGCTCTGCTTCTCTGGAAGAAGCAGCTGATGGGCCTAGAAGAGCCATCCATGCAGTAGGGAAAGGGTAGCATGCATCCTCCCAGAGGCAGAATCTGCCTGCAAGGCCTTCAGGTCTGGGAGCAGGGTTTGAAGTAGATACCCAGGGCCTTTCCATGGCCATTTAAGCTTCCCAGCTCTGTGCAGAGCTGGAGAGAGAATTCAGATGAATAAAATCTTGTGCAATGGCCTGAGTATGTTGTGCTTCCCTCAAAAGGCCATTGAAAGTTAGTACAAGATGATTTTAGCTGATAGGGATAGCAGGTTACTAGATAATCTAAAAACTTCCTTTGTTAGCAGCCAGCCTAGTTTAAAATACACAAACTTTCCACTGCCAGTGTTGCTATAGACTAACATAAAAGTGAAAAATCTGGCAAAAAGCACAGAAAAACACCAGTCAGTAATTTTTAAAGTGCAACACGTGACAGTGTTTGCATATGTACAGGTACATACTCAGCTTCTCAAGCAGAATCTGAGCCTGGAAATATTTACAATTACCCTTGATTTCACTCAGATTGAATTGTCACCTCAAGGGGAACGCTCCCACGGCACAGCATTAAGTCCTTGTAGTGGCAGAGCCACTGACACACAGAAGGGGATTTATAAGTAGTGTTCAGCTTCGGAATATCCCTCTAACACAGTTAATCAGCAACCTGGCTCACAACTGTGTAACCTAACCTCACTGCTTCCCCTCCAAAATCCAAGCTACTGCACAAAACACATATTAAGAAGTTTTCAAGTTAATTATTTATTTGCGTGTAGTTATCTTACTTCCAGAAGTGCTTAATTTACAGGTAATTTGCACCCTATACAATGTATTGTAAAAGAGCATGATAGTCTAGCTGCCTTTAAAAGCTGCATATTACTTATATGCATTACCTCTGGAAAAAAAAATTCTAAAATAATTTTTCTTCTCTTGTAAATAAATATATAAAGCTTACTTCTAACAGGTAAATGAAATGCCTCATGGCCCTCAAACAGACATACATACTTACCTCACATGCAAAGGAAAGCAAAAATGATTATTCAACAGCACTGGAATGTTCCAGAGAATTCAAACTCAGATATTCTCTGTTGAGAGTGACTATTCATTCCTCCCAGCTATTTCAAAAAACCACAATGCAGTTTAAAAAACTGTAGAGCAAGATGACTCTTATCCTACTGAATTAGTATAATTTCCCTTCTTAATATATGGCTTCAAGGAATTCCATTGTATTTGAAAACGTGGTTTTAAGATGCAGAACAGAAATATTAGGACTCTGATAAAAGGTACGTTGTGCGTGTACTTTTTCAGAAGCAATTTAAAGAATTGTTCAGGAATCTGTTCCTGGATGCAATAATTTGAGAAGTAGGAAGGGACACACTGGTATCACAGACATAGCTACGGAACTGCAAATATTTATAGGCTCAAGTCTTTCGGTTGAATCAGACTTCCTGCAAATGCCAATGTAAGCTTTACTCCCAGAGCAAGAAGTCATAGGATGGAGACTCAGACAAAGCCATGAAAATGCTAGAAAAAAATACTGTATTTAATTTTCCCAAGGAATTCCTTTCATTCATCTCAATGGTAGGTGGTCCAATGAGATCAGCAGAAAAAAATCCAGATCCTTCTAGAGTACTGCAGCATGGCTCAAGCAAATCTGCCCACTCTCTTTGCTATCTACAGAGTAAGCTCCCTGTAAGACAAGGTTCCTTATAACTGCAATTGCATTGTGCACTTCAGACCTTTAGAAAATATAAACAACTTTGAATTCAATTCACACTATTATCATTACATGAACATTCACCATATGAATGACACTTCAGATCTCTTGGAAAAATTAAACTAAAAAAACCCCAAACAACAAACCCCGCAGTTATTTCTTCTAGACCTCTCTGATTTTAACCAAAAATAGCCTTCTCATTTAACAACAACTGAAAAAATAAAAGGCAATTCAATACTTATTACCAGCACCTAAATTTATTAGTGGGCAGTGATATTCATGAGATTATTAACTGCATTGGAGAGGACAAGTAAGAAGTATACCGAAGTATATATATCACACTTCTATACCTAAACTGAGAAAATTAAAAACCAAGAAGAAGACTGTAATGAGTCTGTACTGTTATAGAACTGTCTTTGTAAAGACACAGCACTATGAGAAGCTGAATCTTAAAATACCTGTCACGGGATATATCTAATTTTAAGAAAGCAGTTGCGTCCAACTTACATAATGACCAGAGAATTATAGAATAATTGAGATTGCAATGGCCCTCTGGACTCATTTAATCCCAACTGATCTAGTCATATTTTCTCTACAGGCATTTTCACTACACCCTCCTTTCTTCTGGTTTCTATGTGTTCTCTTGAAACCACTCACTACATGAATCTTCAGTCTGGCATTTCACACTTTGAAGGATAATTCACAATGTGTTTATGTCTTTCTGGAAGTCCAAGAGATGCCTCAATTGCATGAACACAGCTTCTGACAATGCACGCTGGTTTTTCCTGCAATTTCTGAATTCTACATACAAATTTATTTATGGATCCACTCGTATTCAAAATCATGTTCCAATGTTTCCTCCCTGCTCCCCCTCTCTGACCCAATGTGGACACAGTCTAATTTATTACAGTAGAAGAACGAATCATTGGCAACCATCTTATGCAAGGATAGCTCCCAGAATACATGACTTTCATTTGCCAAGATTGTAGTGGCTCTCAACATACTACAGGACAGACATTTCTGAGATAACACAGATGTTCAGTCAATAGTCCCCATCCCAGTATTCTTCTGCATCAGACTTGGGCAGCAATTTGATTACTTACAAAGTATTTGCAGTGCCTAATTGACCCACTGTTGAGAACACACACAAAATCAGGCCCCTTATCAAAGGTAGCAGAAATTGCTATCAAGTTTGGTTTGCTTTGGTTCACCTTACCTTGCCTAAAAGACAGGTAAAATTCAGTGTTTTGCATTTCTACAGTAAGAGAGTGCATTAATAGATGGAACATAAGTAATTCTCCAGGATATGATAGGTTTAAAGAGTTAAAATAATTTTTAAAGTCCATAAATTCCTGATGTTCCATGATGTACTTAAGTCCCCATATCTATAGTTGTGTGTTCAAACTTTAATTATAGAAATGTAAACCATATCATGCTTTCCCCTTTACAGCTGGAAGAAATTCTTGACTGAGAGCAAAAAGTAAACATTATAGCAAGGCTTGAGTCTGGATAGTACACAGAGCAATAGCTTTTCAACTGAACAGTGTCCATGTTAATTTCAGTGATATATTAATTAACCTTTCTGACATCTAAATGAATTACTTCATGGTGATCAAAAGCATGAAAGAGAGCATGGGGTCTCCAACAGAGATACACTTTGAATAGCATTTCATTCTAATGTTAAGGAGATTGGCAACTGAGAAACTCTTACCTCTTACTTATCTCAAAGATGAGGCCAGCTCTGAAGCAATCACGACCTACGCAGACCTACACAGCGTCTACAGTGACACAGGGGTGCCAAGAGAAACACACAGATCTGCTCTACTTTATTAAGAATAAGAGCATTGAAGACAAACTGAGATCTGCAAACCTGGTGGAAACATGCAGCCGTGTTGTGAAAACTACAGAACTGATTAACTTGGAGACAGACGCAACCTCTCATTCTGGGGTTACAAAAACCAATGCAGCTGGAAGTGCACCTAATCCTTCCCCACCTCCAGTCTGACCTGATCCGTAAGGAAAAGTACTATCCTATATTTTGTAGGTACATCTGAATCCCTCAGCTATTGCCTATATCTCTTAACTAGTTCATCAATTCCAAAACACCATTTGTTCTTTGCTGATCGCTTGAGATACAAAATCAGAGCAGAGGCTGTCCTTCTCTGTGTGTACTTTCTCTTTTCTTCTTCTTTTAATAGGAACATTGCAGGATGCTCAGATAATCTCTGGAATGGTCTAAACAAGAGTTTAACCAGGGCAGTTCTAAAGGTGAAAAACTTACAAAAATTGAAGCAACAGAACAGACAAGATCATGTGAGAAACCTGTCAATGTAGATATAAGGAGCAGAGAAACCACAAGCAAGGAAATTGCCTGATTGCCTTCAACCAAACTAATCCAGTTCGTTCTCCCACAACTTTCAGTGTGACCTATGCTGCCGTAGGATCCTGCAGAGAAGCACAGATATCAAAATAATTTCAGCCCTGCATTGATTAGCATTGATTGAGGAACAAGGAAGGGGAGAATGTGTACACAGCTGCTACAGAGCTCACACTGTGTTGCGATCATCACCACTGCTGATACTGTATATTAGCCAACAAAGCTGAATCATAGGATGGCTTGGGTTGGAAGGGATCTTAAAGATATTGTAGTTCCAAAAAATGTCTTTCTCCCTGTTTAGCCTCCAAAGTTGCTTGATTTATGAAAACTACAAATGGTCTGGGGGCATGATCTACAACCCCATCTTCTAATGACGAGTGTCACAGACTTGCACTGGCATCTGGAACACCTAACTGCAATTTGGAAGAGGCTATGCAGAGTACAGGTGTGGAGTTCAGTGTTGCATACTGAATGCAATGCATTACAACACCACTCAGATTTTCACCATGAAGGTATTGCTGCCATCTTGATGTTTCCATCTTATTCCATTATCCACCACTGCAAATGACTCCAGAGTTTCAGACACCAGACAGCAGTCCTACCCATTCTCTGATTCCCTCAATGTCAGTCAACAAACACTCACAAGTAGAGCACAGAAAAATAGTACTGATTATTCTATAATCCATTACAAAATCTGTTGTCTCCAAAACATCGTAAGGAAATACCCAAAGAATTCTTGCATCTTCCAGCATATCCTTATCTGCCAAACAGAGCAGTAATTATTTTCCGGTCTTACTGAATTCAGTTTTCTAAATGACCATTAAAAGGCTCAGATGCCACAGAATCTGTCTGAAATGACAGATTATTACAAGGTCACTAAACAGCTCGTCGTGAACTTCCTGATATTTTATAAACTACTAGGCTGCCTTCACATATTGTGACACATGAAGGATTGCGAAACTCCTTGCAACAAAGAACTTTTCAAGGCCTTTTGTCTTTAGTACTAGAAGTGCTTGGAGGGAGACAGAGTTCTCTGAAAAATATGAGGTTTAGTTTTTCACAATGACGAAGGTGAATCTTAGAGTTTTTGTTCTTACTGAAAAGCCTTTCAATATAAAGTGGAGCTGACTAGAATCTCCTGTAAGTGATCCCTGGATGAAGACATAACACATATCATAACGCATTTCTTCTTAACCTTTACACCCTCTGCTCCATGCTTGCAAAACCCTTCCAAAATAAATCAGGGAAATGACAGAAAACACACTTTCATGCATTCTTGATTTTATCATGAATGAAGAATTTCTGTCAAAAATCAGTATGTACAGTGGTAAGGATATTTCTGTTTTCCATTTTAAACAAAGGAGAAACCACTCTAAAGTTGAAAAGTCCTCTCTGAGTGCCATGTTATCAGCTAATAATGGCTCAAAATGCTATGATTCACTAAAAAGTTATGCTTTTTCTTTTATAGTATTACCCCCTCACCAAATCTGGATCATAACGTTTTCTGTCTTTAGCATAGTTAATAAGATCCTGACATTCTGAAATGCACTTTCAAAAAATGTCCCCCCGTCACTATAAAAATAAATTTTAAAAAATTGAAAACCATACCTATGTGTTAATTGATACTTTCATCTTGGTCGGTTTTCAATTAATTTACAATACTGTTCTGTTTATCAGAGTGGGAGCTGAGCCAAGCCCTCTGTGCATCTGATGAGCCTCACAATAACCCCGAATGCACCTGTTAATTTTGCCTCTGGGTAAACAGTTGAAAACTCCTCAGCTATTTCCTCAAGTTGGGTGGAAACAAAGAAACATGAGATTAAAAAAAAAAGAAAGGGCTAGATTAGGGAATTGGAGATGCATTAATTTAAGAAAGGAACAGGGTCAAACTAGGGGCTAGGAGGCTAATAAGCACAGAGCACACAGCAAGAAAGCTCACAGCAGGGTAAGAGTTCACTTAATTTATTCAAGCGATCTATTCCAGACGCAGTAAATGATACATTATTGGATCCAGACCTGCAACTGCTTACTAAGACCAACCTCACTTAAGTGTCATTACTCTCCCGTTTAGAAATATTGCTATTACCCAAACCTGTTCACAGTGAGGGCTTTACTCAGCTGGCAATTCACTAACTTTTGTTCTTTATGATGCTCCCCCTAACTCCCCCTCTCTGCTGTGGGAATTAGGCATAACAACCACCATGCTAACCGCAGAACACCCAAGTTGATACAACTCTATGAGATTTTTAGTACTTTATTACACTGAAAACCAATTCTATGGATAGCAGACTATAAACAACAGCAAACGCTATATCAAGCAAGCAGTAAGTGGTTAAGGACTTAGAGGTTTACTAGGGGGTTTCAATCAATCAAAGTCTCCTTTGTACAAATTAGAGAAAGCTGAAAAAGAAAGCAGAGAAACAGTTATCATGGAAAATTTTGTCTTTTTCTTTGAACAAAAGAAACAAACGGCAGATGGTTTTACTGTAAAAGACTGGGTTTTTTCCCCCCTGCTGAATTATGATTAATGCGTTTACTAAGCAAGAACAAAAAGGAGCCCTTTTATGATGGCAAACTTTCCAGTAGCTGGCTATTGATATCCTTAAGAATATCATCTAATTCAGTGATCAGGTTACACAAGATTTCAGAACACATTAAAACTGTACTGTACAGACAGAAAGTGGAGGGACTGTGAAGCACATGGAAAGCATAAACCTTTGCGTAGTGGGGACTTTCTTCAGTCCTTGGAAACCAGACAAGGTCACACATTAAAGGCTACTTTTAGCTACCTGTCTTCCCATCCCAAAGACACAACCCACCCCTCTGGTTATGCTAGCAGGGGATCTAAGGTGAAATGTACCACAAGCCCCTGCAGCTCTTGCTCTGTGCTTGGGCAGTCTCTGAAGATGGACAGGACTTGACAAAGAGAAGATCACAACCCACCCCTGCTTCATTGAAGGAGAACGTGGTGCATAAAGGGCTGTGCTTGTGGGTTGCACCACGTTTGCCTGCTCTTTCTTCCGTACGGAACGGCACAGAGGGCAGCTCTGATGAGATTTCACAGTGTGGTAAAGTCCCTCTGTAAGAAACCTGCCTTAACTTGCACTTTCCACACGGCGGGGGCAATAATGTCCTTATGCTGATGGAGAAGGAAAGGCTAATCTGTCATGAAAAAGATAACTGCTGCAAAACTTTAAAAGTTCCTCCTGACTTCCCCAGGCTAAAACTTAGCCTTTCCCCCGGCTAAGTAACACTTGCTTGACACCAAACACAGGACAGCTGGAATAGTGGGGAGCTACTATAGGTTTTGTTTGTTAAGAAGTTAATTGAGTGAAACTCATATATTCAGCCATTTGCTTCCCATGTTTGTTAATTTCCCACACTTAATAGCTTTTGCAAGGTCCTTTGCATTTCTCACTGGGAGCAGTCAGTTCTTTATCTCTGGAAATTAGCACCTCTGGAAAGAAAACAAAAGTAACGGGCAGCTCGACAGAAGCCTTTAGCACGAGAGTGTTATGTATCTTTCAGATTTGGTATCCATTTGCAGAACTGATTGCAAGGCTGATGATGGTGTCAGCCATTATGACCCTTTATCTGCAGCAGAAGACCAAGGGCTCTTCAAAATGCTTTAAAAAAGATGGCCCAGCTCTGGGATTTTAGGCTGGGACACTAGGAAAGATAACTCCCAAAGCAGGATTCGTATCTGTAAAAGTCAGAAACAACTAGCCCTAGGACTTTGCACACCTCTAAGAGATGGCATTAATAGTGGGAGTCCTGGTGGCAATTTGCATTCCAAGCAGATCTATTCATATTGATTATATTCAAAGTATTGACATTACAAGCTTTTAAAAGGCCTCTATAAAAGCCACAATAAAATCAGAACTGCTGTTTCTAGAATTTTTTTTTGTGTGTGTATAATTGTTACTTTTGATCTTTTAGCATTCAGATTCTCAGTATTTTTCTGGAAACCTCAAGGGCTGCAAAACAAAAAGCTGAGATCTTGAAATAATCATTGGGCTCCAGGAGCTGGGGCTTAAAGAAAACACTAGATATTGCAAGACCCACATTAAAATCACGAGAGTTGGAAACGCTGTGTGAGGCTTTGGTTTCTCTTTACATAAAGTACTGAGGAAAAACAGCATGTTAAAGAAAGGTGATTAGATCCACCAGTCAGATTTATAAATGTAAGGGGGCTTAAAATAACCAAAATATATTAGATTGATAAAGAGTATTTACTACATCTGATATATCTGCAATGTGGAAAAAAAAAAAAATTGGAGTATCATATACATAGACCTAAAACTAAAGTCATTCATTTAAAATTCCCCCAAGTTTGTATGACTCACATAAGGGGAATTTTTAATTTTAAATTATTTTTCCCTTCTGATATCAGTGCCAACTCTCCCCGACCCCTTAACACAATTAGCAGCAGACAATGCCACCACTGTTTCCAGGGCAAGGACATAAGCTAGGAACAAGTAATATAACAAAGCTGTTTGTGGCTCTACAGTTAAAGGTTATGTCAGCATTTTCATGATAGAAACCCTGTTCCAGAGGTCAGTAACTCTTCTGGAAAAGCTCACTCCACTCAGAAAACTGTCACAGAGGGTTCCTGCCATAAGATACATCTGTGTATATCTGTGTGTGTATATATATACGTGTATGTTGTGGGTACCTACATGGAGACCATAATTATGATTGCAGGATACCCTCAGCTTCAAGTGGAATTCTCTTTCCTCTCTTTTAACATTCAGACACACAGTGTGAATTAAAAATTGTAAGGTTCAGGTCCAGGACTAGGACAGTTCATGGCAATGTGACCCTACTTGATCAAAGAGTTCATACTATACACCTCTGCTTTTTACCTCCCATGATCTGGCTTTTTAAAATGCAACATTTATGGAACTTTTCAAAATTTGCAAACAGGGCTGTGGAGATGAGCCAACACTGCATGAAATTCCTGACACTGAAATCCTGGGTTAATATCTTTATCAATGACCTGGAGGAGGAGATGGAGTGCTCTCTCAGAAAACTAGCAGATGACACCAACCTGGGGGAAATAGCTGATAGTTTTTTTGCCATTCAGAGGTATCTTGACAGGCAGGAGGAACAGGCCAAGAGGAACCTTGTAGAATTCAAGCAGGTCAGATGCAAATGGGACAGATTATTGAAATATAGCACGGCTAGGTAGAAGCCCTGCTGAAACAGGCCCCACATCCTGGTGGTCAGTAGGCTGAACATGAGCCAGCTCTGTGCTCTGCCAGTGCTGGAGGCTAACAGCATCCAGGGCTATATCAAAAGTCCTATAGCCAGTAGATCAAAGGAAGCGATAATTCCTCTTTACTTAGCACTTGTTATACTGCATCTGGAATGCTATGTCCAGTTTTGGGTCCAACAGCACAAGAAAAATGTTGAAAAACTGGAGTGAGTCCAATGAAGGACTGCCAAGATGGTCAGCTGGAGCCGTGAAAAATTTTTGTGATGAGGTGATACAAGCAGTAGAACAGGTTAAACAGAGAGATTTCACAATCTCTCTACTTGAGGCTTTTAACACCCATCTAAACAATGTCCTGAGTGACTGGAGTTAAGTCAGTGTTGGCCCTGCCCTAAATTGGATTGGATTACAGCCTGGTTGGATCCCTGGTTGGATTAAGGCCTCCTGAGGTCCCTTTCAACCTAAATGATCCTCTAACTCCACTCTGAAATACACTGGTGAGACTGAGACTTCACCATCCTGACCCAGATAATGGACAAATCCAGGCTGGGGATCTTTGCTTCATGAACCCATCTTTCTCATTCTCCTTTCACCCTCCTCTGTAGGCTTTCTGATCGTGCTCTCTAATGTCCTGCAAGGTGGCAGATGAAGCGCTAGAGCCATCATGGCATGTCTACCCCTTTGTAAACATATGCCCTTGACACAGAAATAGCACACAGCAGTGAGGAGGAAAGATTATTCGTACATCCCGACACCTCAGCTCCCTCTCTCCAATTTTCCTCTACTGTCAACTAAGTGAATTGTATCAAGTCCCTGATTTAGTGTTTTAAATTACTTTGTGGATAATGATCTCTGTCCTTCCATCAACCAGGGAGGGAAAATAGATTGACAGAGGCACCTTGCCAATTAGGCTGGGTGCTGTGAATCATGTGCAAGTCTTTTTCCTTGTTGTCCCACAAATCAGTGCCTACACAGGCAGGAGTTTCACACATGGGTATGTGTCTCTCCTATCTGCTCTATCCAGTTAGGGATATGTATTTGAGCCTTTTGAACTCTGAGAGCCCCGCAGGCAGCGTTGACATCCAGACAGTTTCACAAGGAAACTTTGGACTGGCATGAGGCAATGGACAATGAGGCAACAGGCATGTTTGCCAGCAGAGCACCTGGCTGGCAGGAGTATTCAGGGTAGCACTTCTTGAGACTGAGACTGCACCCCCTGATGCAACCATGGAATTACTCAGTTGCATTACTGTGGCATGACCTGGCCTCGGTAGGCTACAACCTTTGCCATAGCAGCTCACACAGTAGTAGCACGTACACAAAGCAAAAGGTCTCATAGAGATGAAAACAATACAGATGGAATTTTCTTCAAGAAAGATGTAAGAAAACAAGCCTGACTGTCATGACAGGCAATGCTTGCAGTACATCAGCTGTGAAGACTCCTGTTGGCATCACAGACTGAGATTTGAAGCACAGAAGTGATGAAATAGCTTTGAGACTGTTTACAGCAGGTGCCTCCCAAACTTGACCAGTAGCATAAGAAGAAAGAGAGAGATGCTTGTCTGAAAATTTAACAAGTGGGTGCTGAACATGGTTGTCAGAAGTTGGCTGCCGGCAGGAGTCAGCCAGTCAACAGTGGAGAGATGACAGGGTGAATATAAGATATGAAAGGCCCTTGAAGTGAAGACAAGTAACACTGGTCTGATGCCACAGAAGAAAGGAGCCAACAAAGATGTGTGTGACAGGCTGAAAGCAGCAACTGAGGGAAATGATCTTCCCAGAAACATTCTGAGTGGATGTACACAATCTTATATATCATGTTCACCAAGCCCATAGAAAATGCTGCTGCCTTGTTTAAGACACGAAATTATTTCAGACTGAATGTGCTAAGTAGATTTACAGAAATTAGTATTTCTTAAAGACATGATGCACAAAGACTCAGCAAATGTGGACTGAAACTGGTGCATCTGAGTTTGTCCACCTTTTTGACCAGAAAGCTTCTTATGAGCTCATTCAAAGACTGGATAAAGAAGCCATTATCCCCCTTACTTAACGTGTGTCCGGCCACACCTGCAATACTGAGTTCAGTTTTGGTCCCCACACTGCAAAAAAAGCTGTGGACAGGCTGGGGAGGGTGCAGAGAAGAGCCATGAAGACAATCAAAGGCCTGGGCAGCCTGACATGTGAGGAAAGGCTGAGACAAAAATGGATTTTTTCGGCCTTGAGAAAAGAAGAATCAGGGGTGACCTTATCACCGTGTGCCAGTATTTAAAGGATAACTACAAAGAAGGTGGAGACTCCCTTTTTACAGGGAGTCACAAGGAAAAAGCAAAAGGTAATGGGCACAAGTTACTCCCTTGGAGATTTTTATTGGACAAAAGAGAGAAATGTTTCACAATGGAACAATCAGCCATTAGAATAATCTCCCCAGAGAAGTGATGGATTCCCCAATGCTGGACACGTTCAAGATTTGGCTGGACAGGGTGCTGAGCCATCTTGTCTAGACCTTGCTTTTCGCAAGAAAATTTGGAACAGATGACCCTTGAGGTCTCTTCCAACTGGTTTTCCATGATTCCTGGATTCTACAAAAATACATGGCTTTGGCAGTGTTCAGCTAACAGAGATTACGGAAGCAAAGATAAAAAGCAAACCACAGTGAAGTTCAAATTATTTGTGTATTCCACACAATTAGAAGAATTAAAACTGGTTAAATCATTAAGCCATTTGTTTATACCAGCTGGAATTAGATAATTCTTACCACACACCTCCAACTTCAATTTTTCAGATGAATTACTATTTGCCATGCTTGCAACATTACAAGGGCTTTCTCTGAAAAGAATCTATAAGCCACACAGTCTATTCAAAACTTGCTCCTGCTTTAACTGAAGTCTAGGACTACATTTGTCTTGATTGGTACAGGGTCAAGATGCACATATATATTTTTTCTCTTCTTACCATTCACATGGGATAGAACAGAGAAAATATACTCTTTTTAAGCAGGCAGCTTTCAGGAAATGACATCTCAATCCTCAGCTCTGTGGTTTAACATCCAGTGTAAAATAAAGCCAAGGGTTACTACTTTGACAAAATGCATACTTTTCATACAAACCAGTTCTGAATTGCAAACATAAATTACATGCCATAATGTGTGTGTACACATACATACCCTCTAAAATTCATAATTGCTCTTCTGAGGCCTTTATAAAGTCTGGGGACTAGGATTTTCATGCAGCAGGTGTTTACCCCATTATTGGGTTTTGATAACCTGAGGATGGACTGCAACCAAGTTCCAAAACAGGGGTGTGGATGGGTTAACTCTGCTGCTATTGCACCACTTAAGTGCTTAGCAGTTAGAATTACATGTTTGGTCTCCACAGAAGGTGAGGCCACAGGGTCTAACAAGGCACCCTCCCCCTTCTGCACTATAAAGTAGGTGAGAAGCTAAGAAAACATGAACGGGTCTCCCACAGGGGGAGAGAGGTGAGAAGATGCCCTTGAAGACAGCTGCAGTAGTAGCAGGAAGCCAGCCAGGGAATTTTGGAATAGTTTGGGACAAACTGGCAGGGAAATTTTCACCAGAGGGTGTTGCAGGATCCATGGGGGTGGTGGAAACAGCTGGGGTGTGCCCTGAGCAACCCTTCCAAGTGGGTGTTCTGCTCCCGCTTGGCCCTGCACCGGTGCCTTGGCCAGAAGCAGTTTCATTGGGCTTTACATAGGGATGTGAATTCCACCTTCAGTGCCTGTGTATGGAAGCCACACTAATCCAGTAAAGAGAGCGGAGGCTCTCAAGGAGCTGCTGTGGTCTGAAGAATGAAGATCCTTTTAGCATTGCTAACCATGAGAAGCAGAGCTACCACGAGAGCATCAGAAGCAGGGCTTGTAAACAGCTTTGCAGGTTTAAATGGCCCTCAAACCCATCCGCAAGCCAGCCCAGAGTGATTTCACTTCGATCTGACAGAGGGGCAAAGGAATCTTATGAAGTAGGGGGAAAAAAATTCATTCATAGTTCAAACTGATATATATGTTTTAAAATAATTTTCTCCTTGACATGGCAAAATAGTAGAGCATGCAAACAAAACCTGGGAGAGTGAGTGCACTATGAAAGGAGTGCCTGGTGACAGTGAGCACCAGGACTCACCTGTACAGTGTGCCCTGACTGTTCAGTACGGATGGGAACTGTCTTGGGAGAGGAGCACTGATGGAGAAGGACCTTTTCTGCCAGTGCTACACAGAAGCACACCATGTGACATAAGAGTCGGGCTGGTTCCTGCATTTCCACAACACCACCAATTTCTAGCAATAATTGCAATGTTTGGGGGCTTATGTTTTCATCCAATGCCTAATTCCAGGAGCAAGTACACAAGAATCTGTTTTCAAAGATAAATACATAATCACTGAGATTTGCAGAAAAATGCCTGACACAATGAACCCTAAAGGCTTATGAAACAGCAAGAAGACCCTTACCAATATTATTTTTAAAATCTCCTAGTTTTTGTAGGCAATATAGTGATTAAAAAAAAAAAATTCAGACTCATAGCTTTGAAAACCTGTGTGCTGGATGCATAGTCATCTGAAATCAGAACTTCTCTTTGAAAGACAGTCTGATAAACATACAGAAATACACCTTTTTAAACAGAACCTCATTTTAATATTCTGTAATGTACTTCATTCTATAATGCAATAATAATTCTTTTCAGCCGATTTCTCATGTGCCTTTCCATATTTGTCAGTGTTATTTTGGCTGCCAGTCTGAGACACTAATGGTCTAAAAAGAGTTTTTGCTGGTTGTGAAAATCTTTAGTCACCAGACAGATAACACACATGTAATGGACTTGCTGCTAACGTCAAAGTCATATACAACTGCCACTTTATCATATACTGTTTATTTTTTAATATCTGTGCATAACTACAAAAGAACATATTTCTAAGCCGGTACTGGGATTGCCATCCTTTCTGAGACCATGGATTTGAATATCCCTGTTGAGTACAAAATGCAAAGCCAGACAAAATGCAGTTATAAAGCAATGTAAGCCCTTAAGCAATAATAAAACACAAAGAAACGTATTTGAGATGTTACCTCTCATTTCTTGCAAAGCAAGCTCATATTTATAAGTTCAGATGGACCAGGTTAACAATCACTATTTTTAATGTTAAAATGCCCTGGGGAAGTTATAAACTCACCAAATATGCTGCTAAACTTACTTTATATTGTGTGCAGCTGTATGGCTTCATACCAGTGACCAAACTTCCTAAATGGGCCAGTGAAGTAAAAGACGCTCTCCCTTCCCCCCTCACACCCTTCCCCCCCATCCCCCACAATAATGACTTACTTGTCACAGGAATTTAATTTATTTCAGTAGTTCGTCAGGCTATTATTCAGTTCTGACTTTCCCTACCTCTCTTACCCTACGCTTTTGCATCTGGTAAGGTCAGGATGAAGGAACAGATAAGGCAGGAGAAGTACGAAACATAAATGACACTTTTTCCCTTAGAGCAGTCATTGCTATGAAACATAAAGGTCAGATTTCAACTAATTTTGAATTATGCTTATATGTACTGCTTAATGCGGATTTATTTTTTATTCACATTAGAAGTCTTTCCTTAGAACCATCCAGCATAAACAATTCCACAAAACTAGTTATCAAGCTAAACCCCATATTTTTACGGGTTTTTTTAATTTTTTTTTCTTTTCCTTTAGATAGATCAACCCTATAAGCCTGCAACATTTCTTTCTTGCAGCAAATGTATTTTCCTGCAAATGCTTCCGTAGCCTGCACTGGAGGTCTGAAAGGAGGAGGTCTGGCTTGTGGATTTGGGTTTTGTGAAGTTAACAAGGAGGCCGTTATGAGAAGGAGCTTTGGCACGCCATGGCTCATTGGCAGTGATTAATTGACCGACATAGTTTCACAGGATCCATTCTGACATCTAGGCACAGACCTCACCTAGGAAATCGCCAAGTGGATATCGATACTGCATCGCCAAACTTAGCATCACAAACTCTTCCAGGCTATTTTAGGCTTTACTGGCAGAAACTGGCTTCTCTTGAAGGAATAGGCTAGGATAAATGGCCATCAATGAAATAATTACTTAAAAATGGATTTCAGGCTGGATAATAAAAAAAATAAATCCATGTGGTCAGAGCAATAAGGAAAAACCGTGTCAGGCTGAAATGTCTTTAAGAAAAACAGGCTCAGTAAAACAGCAGACTGAATGCAAATTAGATAACTGCTATCAACAGTGCAGCAAGGGGAAAATGCTCTCCTCAGTCTGGTTTGAAAATTTGTATTACTTTTGACCACAAAATAAAAATGATTGTTGGTTTTGTTATTTTTTTCCACAAAATTCATGCATTTCCAAAGCTCCCAAGACACCTAGATAAATATAGCCAACCAGATTCTAGCTAGGTTCAAAAGAGATGCTTTAAAAATCATCAGTCAACTTCTGTACTTCAGTTACAGCACAGAGGAAAATTTATTTTGCTACATTATAGTAGACCCATTTTTCATTGTAAAGAATAGCTGTCTTATTCAAGAAGAACCCTGACGGAAACCAGATTTTTTTTTTTTAATTCAACAAGTTTAAATATACTATTAGTGCTTTATCTTGATTTGATTAGAAGCCTTTTAAAATCTTCCCATTAGATACACGCTTGTTAAAAAGTAATTCTGTGTGTTTCATGTACAAGATCAATCATCTGACCTGTCCTGTTGGTGACCGAATCCTCAGCATGCTGTTGGCAGAGAAGTGAAGGAGAGGGCAACATTAAGTCACAATGAGGCATCCTGTCACTAAGTAAACACTGCCGTGGAATGACATTAGATGAAAGAACGATGAAATAAATGCATCTATTCCAAGTCTGGGTATGTGAAAACAAGAGGTAGGAACAGCTACCATGATGTTCAGTGCCTGGCCTTGAGGTAGGATCAGGCTTTCAATCAGATTAGCTGAGGGCCACTAGCACAAAGAAGGTAATTCTCCGATGTGCACTGACTTGATAAGCAGTTTACAGGTAAATAAGGAAGGCAACATTTGCATCAGCATTAACAGTGAATTAACAGTTTAGCTCAGGGCTGCTTGTAGCCTCAAGGTTCAGTGTGTTGGTTCTGTACATTGTAACTATTCCGTGATTGGCTCTGTGAAATATTCAGTATTTATTTATTTGCTTATATATTTATAGGGTTAACAAAGCCTACATAGCAACAAACGTACCACAGACCTCAGGTATTACAGAGAGAGGCTTTTGGTAATACTGACCATCTTCCTTTGTTCTGGGTTAAAACTGAATCAGCTTCACTAGAAATGCTGATTTCCTGCTTTCCTTGTTCCTACGCTTGCACTTTTCAGTGCTGTAGTCATACAAAAATGTATTCCTATGGTCCAGAAACCATTTTCTGCCTAGAGTCGTTGCTTAATAAAAGCCTACAGATAGGAAAAAACTCATTTGCTTTAGAATACCTTTTCTTTTAAAGAGCAATATTTCATGGAAATGTATCTGTTTCAGTGAAAACATTCAGGATGGAATTTCTAGTGGGTGTGCGAAAGAGTTCAGCATCAAAATGAACACAAGTCCCAAAGCTCCTCTCCCCTCCCTTAAAATGAAATTGTTGCTCTCTGACTCGCCTTGACTCTGGTGGAGTTCTAATGGGATAATTGCACATTTTGAGAGCTGAAAACACATATGCCAGTCCATTAAACTAGATTTAAAGCACCTCTTAGAAGGAAAGATAGAGCTATCCTAAACTCTAGTCATCATTTTAGTGAACTAAAAACAAAACTCATATACAACACAAAAAAAATTATGCAAATCCTGTTTGTCTCAAACTAGACACCAAGAATGAAAGATGAGAACAGGCACATATTCAGCTATTGCAAGTCTATCACAGAAAATCTGAATTCACAATAAGGCATTGAGGTCACTGGAGCAGGAGCTTAAGGAGCCCAGACTCAGGCAAAACAAGAAGCTGAGGACTTACAGTTCCCTCTCAGGAGATTATTACTGGCTCTACTTCTAACATTATACCATTACTGTATTATACATAGATTGAAAGTCACCTCTGTGATGTGTAGAGGAAGGAGATTGATCTGGAGGAAGGAGATCAATATGGAGTATAAACAACTATGAAAGAAGGCCAAACAATTAACCCAGTCTATAAAGTTTGCAAAGCCAAAAATAACTCATTTAATTTTATGATGCAAATTCTTACTCAAATAAAAAACATCCTGTCTTTTGCAACTGTTTGAACTTCACAATGATTAGAAATCAAATTAGGATTAGAAGACATTGGACAAAATTTAAGCAAGCAGGGCAATACTGCCAAGCCAGTGTTGAGGGCTACTGTGCAGGCATATGAATGTGTAAGAACTCTGTGGTTAAGCAGTAGCTAATAAAAAAAAGTAATTTATGGAAATTTCTTACATGTTGTAAATAGCTCTTGCATGTTGCAACTTGTTATAATTTGGGGATTTCACTGGCTATCCCCCAGCTTATTCAGGTAGAGTGTGAAAAGCAGTGTGCAGAAGAAAGTTACAAGGTCCTTTAGTAAGTAACGGGGATTTTTTCTGCTTTTCCAATGCACAACAAATAAATTGTCTCACTGTGGTAGTACTGAATGTAACAGGCAGCAATGAATAGTCCAGGCTGTTTTTGGTTAGATGCTGTGGTCTTGCCTTTCTCCCTGGTGTTAGGCTGCCCCTGCATGTCACTGCAGAGGTGGAATGACAAAAGGAGATCTTGGCGAGGACCCATGCAGTTCTGGGGGGGATGGATCCCGCTTTCTCTGCAATAAAAGTAACCCTGAAATCCAACCTGCACAAAATAGACAAGCAGGCATAGAGGGCGGGAATGTACCAAGACTCCAGAACAAGAGATCTGTTTTGCAGAAGTTGTGTTCCCTATGTCAGCCAGACATGGGACAGGCTCCTTTTGCCATATGCTTGCAAGTGTATGAACACAGTGAAGCACAAAGTATTTTTGAAAACTATCTTCCTCTGCCTACCTCTTCCTAGAGGTGGAATTTCTCTACAGAGGATAAAAAATGTCATTACATTTGAAAACATTAAAACTACTTGACCCTAGACAAGATGCAGCAGAAAATTTTCTGTATACAGCAGACAATTTCCAACTGATTTCAGCAGGAGCTGGATCAGGACTTCACTGATGAGGAGGAAGACAGCGATGACAAGAGGAAACAGTGGCAATTCTACAGAATACTCCTTCTCTATAAGTCAAACCAGTGGCAAATGTTCCATCTGAGGTCTGAAATGATGATCTTTTCATTAAAAAAAGTCAAGCTAATGTAACATTATTGATATGACTTTAATGTGTTAGAGGAAAAAAAAATCTTAGTACAGTGGCTTCTACTGTATACAACAAATATAAGCAAAAAGTAACGGGAAGAGATATCCCAAACAATTTCAGTATAGCCTTTAGGCACGCATAACACTCCTGAAAGCTTAGTCGATGTTATCTGTGAAATCAGACAAACACTGAATCTCATTTGTTCAGCTTGAACCTAGTTACAACCAAATAACAACCAAAATGTTCTATCTTAAGTATATTTTTTTAATATTTGTACAGAAGAAGTATGATATGTGCAGTTGCATTTATTTAGGAATTAACTGTTCCAAAAACTTGATTCAAGAGCATTTTTCTCCAGTTAGTTATAATAGCTTTTAATTTAAAATACCTAGGCCAGTTTCTCCTGGGACTTAGTAAAAGTAACTTACTGCGTGAGTAGCAGAGTTCAATCACTACTTCTGCTTGTGTAACATTAGAAAAGGTAATCTGTTGAGGATTCATGTTTAATGTGAATGCTTCTAACAGGAAAGTTGAGTTGGACAGGTTTTGATAGAGTAGCATTTGCCTATAGCAGAAACACAATTACTGTTGTAGACACTAATATTAAGTCATAGATCATTACCTGCAATTTGAACGCTCTTGAGCAGAAAAGACTTTGCTAGAGAGACTGGTACAAAACATCTAAACCAATATCATCTGCAAGAAATAAAATTCATCAAGGTGATAGAGAAGATATTCAGAGTTCTGCAAAACAATGCAAGCATGCATGCACAGTATCTAGATGGATAACAAAATAAAATGCACCTAGATGAACTCAGTTAAATAAAATAAATATCTATTCCTCGGATTAGATAAATCACAGTGTAGTATTAACTTGGCAATACGAAGAGTGTAGATCCAAGGAATTACTACTTCACATAGTAGAAAGAAAAATGAGGAAACTCCAGTTTTAGACACTAAATTTAACAACTTCTAATTCTTATCTTTAGGTCTTGATAACCTTTGTTACCTTTATAACTTTCAACTATGCCTACCTACGACCTGGAAAATGAATTAGAGTTGCCCATTAGTCATTTTCTGGTCTCTGAATGTTAAATCATACTTTTGTTTATTCTAACCTTCACATGAAAACCCGCTGTTAAAAATGTACAGCCCAATGTTTTACTCTTAACAGGGAAAACGAAAAAAAAGTGACAGGTAAAATTAAATGTTTCAGATGTTTTCTTTGGAAAGTTACATCTCAACTATTTTGTGGGGGAGGATAAATGAGGCGAGATCATTTTAACATACTACCTCAGTAATATATGCAGAGTGCCTCAGGAAATGTAAGAACTGTTGGCCCTATAAATGAAAAATTAAGAGGAAGACAACTATTTATTTCATTAGTCATCTATATTTCTACTTAGAATCATTGAATAACCTGAAGGCTCCAGCTGGCTGAAGATGCCTTGTGATCTCAGAAATCAGGAATACTTACCCAATTTTTTTAAGATAACATTCACTTTATTTTTCCCTCAAGACACAGTTGTATAAGTTTTCTGGAATTTTAGAGTATGTTAAGATACATCTGAATTGCCGTTATTTTTACTTGCAAATATACACAGCAGTTTTATGGGCTAAAAAACTGTATTCCACTTCCCAATGTATACCTCTGTTTCCAGTATCGAACCATTTCTACCATGTATCTTTCAGAGTAATTTAGGCAAATAATATCCTTTTTTTCTAATTCTAATAACTGCTCATTTTCCACTCCTATTTTTTGAAGTACATTTATCAGTATAAAACACACTATCTTAAGCACACACATCCAACATTAAAATCTAATGGGCTCCTTGGCAATAGGAACTGTGATTGCAACCTCCAGTCTTAAGTATGACTCCCATGATGCGAAAACACTTTGAACATCTGTTCACGTCTTTCATTTAGCACTTTATTTATGAAATTACTGGTCAAAATACAGTTCACCTTTTCTAAATTTCAAAGAAGCACACTGTGATAACTGGTTTTGCAATCAGATATTTCAAATCATCATTGCAGGCTTTTTTTGTTTTAAACGAGTTAGATTTAGGTCTGAAAGCACAGACCAAATGTTGGCATGACTCTTCCATTTTGTTTTGTTACTATATGCTAGTGAAAAAAAAAATCTGAATTAAGCCATTTTTGGAGAAGTCTTCAAAACAAAAAAGACAACAAACCTTTCAGAGCTTTTACAACACCAATAATGACTAAAAAAATCCATTTGTAATAACCAAATCTTTTAAGAAAGATATGCTCCACCTGGAACTCAAAAGGCAAAATGAAGTCATATCACCACAGTGAACAAGCTTTGTCCTTACTTGTGTCTTTTAAAGATATGTTTATTCGAAATTAATATTTGAAAATAATTTAGGAATAAGTAAGTGTTGATGACTATAACACATATTCAGAATATTTTTTCTACGTTATAAGTAAAATTAAAGATGGATTATAGTATACCTACTTGTGCTGGAAATCATATAAATTTCTTTTTTAACAGCTATATTTATTTTTAACAGCTACAAAGAGCCTTAAGAAATCATGACCATGGTCAAGAGACACATGTGCATCCATAAATTTTCATGCACATTTCATGCCCATGAAACTTAGTACTAGGTGCCTTGTGTGAAAAAAATTAACATGGCTTCAGAGCAAGAAAGGAAAACATATCCAGTGTTGTATTGCAAACAATAAGCTCAGTATTCTGTGATGCACTTAGAATAAATCATAGAGATTTGCAAGATCTGGCCCTGCAAATCTCCATCAAGCACATTCACCCAGAGTCCCACTGAAGTTACAGGGCCTATTCTTGTGAGCACAGAATAATGGACACTTCAACTCTTCAGTATCCTATTTTTATATCATCTAGTACATTCCAGATCTGAAAGGTTATGCTTTTAAAAGCTCGTGGGAGTTGGACTCAATCATCCTTATGAGTTCCTACAGACCTGAGATATTCAATGATTTCAATCTTTTTACAACACACGAGACCAAAAAAAAAAAAAAAAAANACGAGACAAAAAAAAAAAAAAAAAAAACAAAAAAAACAACACCAAAAGAATCTAAAACAAGTAAATATCACAGCGTGTTACACAATCATAATCATACAAGATTTACTCAAAAGAGTGTAAGTCAAGAAACAGGACCAAAAACTGGTGATGATCTTACTAAGAAAAAAGGAGAAGGGCAAACCTCGGGACTTTTAGAACCATCTTTAAAATGAGAAAAAGACTTATCAGCCAGTATTCCTTGGATACTCACTAATCTAACAAATTAGAAATTTGATCTCCACCTTGGCCTCTAGAGTGATGTCTGTAAAACAGATTCCTGTCAGGAATTCACCCAGGTAGTGAGTCTCCTGTTGCTTTTTCTTGCATGTTGCTTTTTGACTGGACAAAGAACACAGAGATATTTTATACACTGTAAATTCAGATGATCTTTCACCCTCCCTCCCCCTTGTTTAAAATATGGTTTTTCATGTACAATTTCTTTCAGTTTTAACATAAATGTGATTTAATCTTTGGTACAAGATCAGATTTTTTTGCTTTTTTCCAATATGTTTGCATTGATTGTGCATTATGGTGGAATGGGAAACCTAAGTTTGGAACAATTTTTCTTTCAGAAACTTGACATCAGCTGTTACACGCTTTTTCACAGCTTTCACACTAAGCTGTGGTTTTAACAAACTTTTGAGTGATTATTATTTGAATAATGCCTACATTTAGGACTGTTTTTACATGTTTTAAAACTTGAGGCAAATCGCACCAGCACTTACTTGTTACTTTTATTAATGCACAGCCCTGTTTTAGGTACAGTTCTGTGCTGCCTCTTACCCCACTACTCCATGTATGTGGTTTTTTCCCACTTCATTCGTATCCTTTTTTCACTTTCTGCGTGCTTCTTTTTGCATTCTCTTTTATTTTCACACCAGTTAGCTTTGGGAAAACTGACAGTGAATGAATGAATGAAAGTGTTGTGAATCATACCTAAAAACACCTGGTAAAGGTTTATTTTATGGCATCAAATAAAAATGCTGAAAAATACCTGTCAAACGATGTTTTTTTTTTAAACTAGAAAACCAGAAGCTTGAAACACAGTGGAGCAAAAAAAAAGAAA